>JAHWFP010058490.1:0-16463 GCA_023313725.1 Lithobius niger
TTTCATAAATTGATTTGCAGTCGCATAACCGATTTTTTGCATTTGCTAAAGAAGAATGCACTCTATATATACATACACCTCAACTCAGAAATGTAGGCCTAAATCTACGCAAGGAGTCGCTCACTACATGAGGCTCTTTAACCGAGTTGCATTGCTTATGAAGAAATTTTCAATTCTTACGAAAACTACTCAAGACCATCTTCCAAAAATGTTCATGTAAGGTGCGAGCCCATAAAATTCTTCCTGAAAAACCGAGGAAACCTCCATATGATAAGCACCGCTATAGGATATAACGATCTTCTCACTCCGTTGTAACCATAGCAACAATGGTGTTTTGAACTTCGAGCTATTACTGAATCGAGTAGCTCATACTGAGATATCTCAGACCTGGATAGCAGGTTCATCTTCTTTGTTGTTTAATTAGCTTAATTTGTTTACGCAATTAGGCCTATAAATTGAGATGGTAAGCTTAGAAAATAGGCATAGAATGGGTACATTTTACACAATATTTACCATCGTCCAACAACGTGAAATTTAGTATATTCGAAGTGTGGTCGCTGCTATCGTCCGTCAGAAAGATGAAACAAGTCTTCGAAAGTCGTTATGGGGGGATCAACTGGCTTTCACAAACATTCTTTTCGAAATCAGGCAACAGTCACTAAAGGCGTGCTTAATAATTAACAAAGGACGGCGATGCTATAATCTATACAATAATCCTGGAGGCCGGCTAAAAGGAAGGCTAAAGAGAAAGGGAAGGCTAAAAGGAAAACCACTTTTCCCCTCCTCACTCCCACATTAAAAATGCACTCTCCCACTCTACCTGCATGGAAACAGAAGGCAGGCATGAGTGGTCGATCAACTCAATAAAGGTTGAATCTGACAAGCCGTCGGGCCGAACAATCACTTCCCCTCCTCGCGCCCGCATTGTAAATGCGCTCTCCCATTCAACCTGCATGCAAACAGGAGGTAGGCATGAGTGGTCGATCAATCTGACAAGTCGTCGGGAAGAGTGCCGGAAAAATGTCCCGGAAAATGTGTCCGTACACTTATTTCATGACCTGCCCCGTGCGTAGCATGGGCTTCCTCTAGTGTATGTAATAATTCTGGATGACTGGGTAAAAAAAAAAAAAGGTAATCATGAATGACGGGCGGAAAAAAAAGAAGGGTCGACAATATTAGAAAAGGAAAAGGCCACGCAAAATGGCCGGCAACAATAAGAATCTACAATCGCTGTAACAGCAACTATAAGACCTCTGTAAATGAAAACAAAACCCTGTCAGGTATCGTCGGCGAAAAAAATGCCAAAGCCTACGGGCTAAAGGGTACATCTTTGTTTTAAAAAAGCGTATTTATTTATTTCCCCGTAGAAATATTCAAATATCAGTGCTTGGAGACCGGGTGCGGAAAAGGGATCCGGGCTCTGTTGTTCTTGGGATCGCTGATTGAGTGAGCGAAGTGAACCAAAATCAGCGTTTGTTAGCCAGTATGCGCAAAAATCCGATTGGTCGGGTTTCCATTTTTTTTGGGGGTGGATTCCCATTAGTTGGTGGGTTTCCATCTAACACCATCCGTGCGTAGCACGAGCTTCCTCTGGTCAGTAGATAAAATTAGGATATCACCAGGCGTTATCAAGAGGTGTTTTCAAAGGGGAAGCGTTATCGTGCCGAAATGCAACAATGGCTTGACACTGCGCGCCCGACATTGTTTTAACTCAGCACTCGAACAGCAAGTGTTATCCGACACCAATACCGAACACTAGATCCAGATACAGTTCTGGTTGTATTCAGCGCTAAATCTATCTCATTGACATTTGAGAACAATGGTGGGCACATTTAGCCTTTTCTAAAAGGGGTGCAACGGAAAACATTTTGAGCCCCACAGGCGTAAAAACCTGTTAAAATATTTGTAACGGTAAGTTTGGGCTCCTACTTCCTTGGAATTTTCCCCCTACCCCGTTTCCCAGCTAAATTTCGTAGCATGTTTTGGTGGTAACAACCTTAATCTTGATTTCCCCCACCCCCTTTCCATTGTGATTGTTCAGTCCTTAGTCTCCCCCTCTTCCCCCCCCCCCTCATTTTTATCGTACTTGCTAGTGAACATAAATTCACCTTAAATTTCCTTTTGTCCTTATCATGAATTTGGGCCCACTGCCTTCTGGGGCCGATTGCTTTGCGCCCCTTTCAGCTCCCTTAATTGCGGCAGAGATCTAAGTGTCCATTTACTAACACGGTTTCAATAGCTGTACTTTGCGTTCACAAGTTTTTCCATATATACGTATTTTCAAATTGACCGCATATTGGTTACGGAAACCATTTGGTAGTTATCTATAATCACTTGTTATAACATACTCATTTCCGTACAAACTGCATTATTATTCCCATGCTTTGCCTATGATTTGCAGTAAATTCATAACCCATCCACCCAAGGATCCAATTACTCACGGAAATGACATTGTTTTAGTTTTAACGTTGCTAAAAGTCCTTAATAAATAGCAGGTCAAGCCAATTCATCCAATTTCAAAAATGACTTTCCATCTTTCCATGCTGTACGCTTCAAGTCAGTGGGTGTGGTTTGGTATTTGTGCCTTTTTTTTTAAGGCGTTCTGCGCGCGTTTCTTTCATGCATGTGACTGGAACCGATGGCTTTCTTGCACGGATTCTAGTAAAATTTTAAAAACCAACTAAGGACTATTGAATAAGTTCTGATCGGGTGGCACGGGTTAACACTACGGAGCAGAGCGAGTTTTGAAAAATTTTTCAGATGCAAACACTTTTCAATACACAGCACTGTATGGCGCCAAAACCTGCAGCACTGACGTATAAAATATGGCGCAGAAATTCTTACGTGATAATTTTTCGGGTGGTCATTGCAGTTCAGAAGCGGCGGAGATCAGCCTAGTACAGTATAGTTTCTTGGAAAGGTGTCCCTGCAAAGTAGTATGAGAAACTACCACTGTCCTTCATTGTCTTGGTGCCCTGCGATGAATGGAGGTTTCCTGGTTCGAATCCCAATTTTCCTCCCTCTTTTTATTTTTCCAAAGTCGTTAAGCTTTACAATTGAGACGATGCAGCTATACGAGCGTTAGCTTGCTTCAGATGACTTAAGGCTTCAAGAAATTTATCATTTACTAGCTAAACCCACGGGTGGTGTTGGATGCACTGTTTGTAACATTGGTACGGTTTGGTCACTGTGTGTATGTCCTTGCTTACCAGACTAATTTTTTCCGATCACATTTTTGTGCACACAGGCTAACAAACGCTGGTTTTCGTTTACTTAGCTCACTCAATCAGCACATCCCCTTCAGTTGCTCCCTCCTTGGTTAGCATAAATATAGGCAATAAAGCTGAAGTTCTTTTTCAAATAAACAAACTGGATGATGATTTCGTCACGTTAATGTAACTTCTTTCAGAGCATTTTTTGCTCACAGTGGATAACAAACGCTGATTTTCGTTTGCTTCGCTCACTCAATCAGTGCATCTCCCTTCAGCGCTCCTTCCGTTGTTAGCGTAAATATACGCAATGAAGCTGGAACTGATTGTTTTACTCCCAGACCTATATTATTATTGTTCTTAACTACCAAACAATTTTTCATTGGCTGATAATACGGTTGCGTGTTTCTCGTGCACTTAAATTGTTACGTAGCAGCAGTTTTGTGCACCTAATTGTTCGATAGCAGTCGCCGTTTCACTTGTCAGCTGACCCAGTTAAGGGTTTCATATAAATAGTTTTTTTTTTAATTCACTGAAAAACGTCAACAAATTGCATTGCATTTAGTTGGGTGTTACAAGATAACGCCTAAACGGTTTTGCAAATATCGGGGGCTCCCCGTGTGCAATTTTTGGCCGTTTGGTCTAATTTGAGCACATTTAATCTGGATGTAAGCGAATTTCCCAGACTTCGGTCGAACCCGAGTCTGACCTAATCACGCCGAATCATAATTAAGCTCGACGCACAGCGTGAGGTCTGTAATATGATGCAATTAGTTCACGTTTATAAAAAGAATGATCGATGCCTCATTATACAGAGTGAGGAAGAAAATTCAGCGTTACACGTTTTGTTCAGAGGGCGCTGTTACGTTCGCTTCACTTTCCCCCCATATTGCACGTGGCTCTTTTGAAAAGTATAACAGCATCGATGCATAACAGCATCTTTCCCTTTGACCCGCTTCTAGTGATAATACAAAACCAGCGAAGCAGAAACTAACTCAACATCACTCTTACTCTCTCAAGAAGAACTACTGGACAAACAAATGAATGTGGAACAGAACAGACAGACAACCAACCAACCCACTTTCTAGGGATGCTGGCTGAGAAAGAGGAAGTAATACTCAAGCAAGACGGGCCCTCACCACAAAGCCACGGCTGTAAATCCGAATATGGCTGCGACTGTGCCTGGGACACCTTGGCTCCCGGTTGGCCTTTGGCTCTGTACAGCTACCTGGCGAGATGATCTATGGAGATGGTTGTAAGAGAGAACTAAGATGGCGAACCAGTTTAGTCGCATTGTACTCTTGTCGAGATTAAAACATGAGAATGACAAAGCATGTGATTTTGTGTGTGAGAGAGACGAGGCATTGCATGGCTCGTTACATGGCCATGTTATAGTCAAGGCCGGCTGGGATACAAGGTACGGCCACGACTACAAAGCTGGATGTTTGTAAATCCAAAGTTTTGTTTAAGGCGAAACCTAGTTTAATCTCGAATTTCTAGTTCTTCATTGATATCCTCTCACCCCTTCTTATGAAGCGTCGATAAGTCTCGTATTTTTTGTTGTGGAAGCAAACTTCCGCCATTGCAGAGGAACCAGCTCAATTTTGCGCTGTAATAGAGGTTTTAGAAGCCGAGAAGTCTTATGTTGGAAGAGAAAAACCCGGCCTTTCGAACAAGGGCCCCGCCAGTCATTAAAGGGAATGAAGCGTATGTTCAGAACGAGCAAGAATAGAACCCATAACCACCGAAGGAGAATGGTAGTGTCACACACTAGCATGGCCGGCTCTGACAGGGAGGAACTTCGCCACTTCCCCGTTTTATTCATCGACCTGATTAGTTTCTTAATTAAGGCTGAGATCAGCCACCAATCACAGAACTGAAATTTTTGGAATTGCCGAAATTATCTGTTGAAGGTAGAAAAAAATTTAAAGAGCAATAAAGTAACACTTAAAAAATTACTTTAAGAAATACTAAAAAAAATTAAAGTATTTTTTAACTCCTATATACAAAAAGAACAGTAAAAATTCGTTGCGTATACAGCATTTCACACAATCTAGATTATTAAAACCGTAAGCAAGCTCTGATTGGTTGTTGTGTTCCTACGTCATTTGCTTCGGCCAATCAAACCGGTCGATATACTGGTGACTGTCTAATAGCTCGCACCTGACAAAGGAACACAAGCGCCATCTTGTATCATAATTGGAAACCTCGAGGGAGAAGTGCAAGACCAACTGCTCAAAACTGCTCTTAAACTACACTCAAAATGCAGAAGTTCTTCATTTGTTTATCTCCCCATTTTTGGAGCGAAGCTCCGCTATGATCACCCTCCAATGTAATCTTGGACCGCGCATCACACGAAAACCACAAGGACTATCCAAGCCACACTTTGTGGAAAATGTAAGGGAAAGGTGCAGGGATGAAGTAAAACTAAAAGTTAAAGAATGAGTATCCACCATTCATAGAAGGAAAGATGCATCAATAACGTTTTAACGATACTATCCAAGCTAATCGGCCACCTACCTTGGCCAAACAGCCAAAAAAAAAAAAAAGCGGAGTGCGCTCCATTATGTCGACAGTGGACGACGGCCCTATACCACACGCCATGGCTGTTTGCTGTGACGTGCATATCACGTGACTGGGCTAGTCCAATCAGACGGCCAAGCAGCCGTTGTTCTCGTTCGTCATTGGCTAACTCATGGTGACGTCACGGCAAACAGCCATTGCGCATGGTTTAGTTATAGGACTTAACTAGTTTTGGAACCATTTAAAACTTACAAGGTTGGTTTGTTGATGGGAGGCTATTCTCTCCTCAAGGTGGTAGAGTCTTTCGTGTTATTAGTTCTATCAAGAATTTCTAGGGTTGGGGAGGAGAATTTGTGACTGAGACCCAAACTGAAACGACTTAGATATATTCGCATTATGTTCAGTCTTAGTTTATAGAGGGCGCCACGTGTTTTATGTGAGAATTTCTACTCAGTTTTTAGCCTAAAATTAAACTAAACTAAACGAAACTAGCTTATATTTAATTATTATTTAGCCTAGCTTAGTTGTAATTTACTTTACTTTAGATTTGGGCTGAAAAATGAGCAAAAATTACCAGATAGAACACGTGGCGCCCTCTGAAAACTCGGACTGAACTATTCGGGACGTGTCTAACGTGTTCCGATAGGGACTTTTTAGTTACAAATTCTCCTCCCAAACCCTATAAATTTTTGATTCTATCTTGAATTCCACACTAACTGAAGCGTCTTTTTTTTTTAAGTACTTCGGTCAGTTGCGCGAAGCACCGTTCTTTTGGTGGGGAGACGAGGATTGTGACCACTGGCTTGTATTTGCTCTCCATGCTGTGGGTCTTCCGGGAACCCTCACAAGGCTCGCAGTGGGCCTAGGGACTTAGTTTTCCCCCAATTTGTAGCTGTGCTTCGTTTACCCTTTCTGAGACTGCCTTACAAATATCGGAGGTAACGTTCAGCTGTCGACGTGCTATTATTTCGCCTTCCCACTTCTCACTGCTGTCTACGAGACATACCTCTAATTTTCCCGAAACGATTATTGTACCGCAGCCTACCTTTCGCCCGTCGCTCAGTCCCTTAAAAGCTTTCCTGTATTTTTTATTTTTATTAATACTATTTTTCTTTTTGCTCTTAAAAATGATTGACAGTTCCCGCCTCTGAATTTGCTTCTCGTTGGATTTGCGCGCCTCTGAAATAATGAGCGAATGCGCCTTAGGCCAGCCACAATCCTATTACATTCGTTGTCCTCAATTGACGCCGGAAAGGCAAATTACTACGGCAAATTAGGAGAAATTGGGTTTGAACAAAAATTATTTGAAAACATAGATCTTAATTTTCTGCAAACCAATGGCGAAGCTTCTTAAAAATGTTTGTAAAAAATCTATTCGTTTTTTTTATACTATTACGTTAATTTTTTTAACCATAAAAGTTGAAATAACTTCAGAAGCTAGTTATTTAGTTTTGTTTTTTAAAGGAGGCTGTTAGTTTAAAAAAATATATCGAATTAACATCTTGTTCCATCAACTATTAAGGTTATCTCCAGAACATAGAGGGACAATTTCGCTACGGTATACCTAGGATTTTTCGAAGTGAGCACGAGCGCACTTCCGAGGTACTTCTTGATTGCACGGGGTTCGGCTGTGGACAGGATTGAGCTCGGGATCTCAAACACTTGAGACTTGTGCTAAACATTTGGTCATCCTAAACACCATTTGGTTTGATGGTAGCTGATGCGATGTGCAACTAAGAGGGTACAGGACACTAGCAAAGTCCCTGCCAGTTAAGGTAAAGTGTGGGACTACCACAATCGTTCGTTCAGCAGCTTTGGGATTTGTTGGGAGCCAATCTGGTTTATTTTCGTGAAATCAGGTAGCTATAGTAATTAGGCAAATATCAACGTTGCCTAATTCAACTAATAGTGACTTTTATGTTGTGAGGCGACTAAAGTCTCCCGATCAAAGCCAAGTTTCAGCCTTTTCTGTCGTAATGTTAATTTTGCTCAGATGGCTGAAAAGAGACAAACTACCTTATATGTTGACGGGTGACACACTAGCGTGTGTCTTAAAAATTCGGGACAAAAAATTGGAATAGTTTAGAAATTAATTTATATTTTGACATCAAAATCTGGTTGATGATGCCATCGTCACTGCACAGTACATGTTCATACTACAGCGAATCCATAGGATTCCATGTCAGGGAGGCAGAGGAGACGCCCAACCAGAGCACGCGACTTTGGTTAGAAAGGGAAAAAAGCAGAACACTGGCTTTGATTAGGGATAACGATTGATTTGTGCACGCTTAGGGCTCGTTTATGTATCGCGCTCGCTTTGTATTATTGAAGCCACAGGAACTTAGGGCGCGTTTATGCAACGACTCGCCTTTGCATTTTCGCAGCGAGTAATCAATCGCGATGGCAGAGGTGACATTGCCATGGTAACAACAATTGTGGTCTATTGGCTTTCCTGTTTTATGATTAATTGTTTCACGAACATTTTTTGGTGTAATCTTTCTGCTTCCATTTCTACTCAGGAATGGTACCAAAAATTAGTTAAAAACACGGTCTAATATGCTTTCTCGACGTAACTCAATGAAATAATCACATTTGATCATTGCATTTCATCACTACAGGAAGACACGCAACCGTAAAAACAAAAGGATTTAGTGTTAACACTGGCAGCGTTATTTAAAATAGTCTCGACACCATATTACATGGATGAATAGGCCTACTCTCGGACCAAATTCTCCGTTAGCTGCTACTAAAGAAATTAGAAAGGCAGGCAAAAAAGCTGAATATTAGGCCTTAAAACCACGTTACCACGGAAACATTAAGTCTCCGCACCGTGTTGCATAAACGAATAAACTCTCGAACCCAATTTTCCGTTACCTGATACTTTCGAAATTAAAACGGAAGGTAAAAATTAGGGCTAAAAGCTGACAATTAGGCCTAAAATCTAAAATTTGGCGTAAAAGCTAACACATTTTAACCGCAATTGTGATGGTTATACTTCTAGCTTATAATAGGGATCGCGGCTGCAATGGGTGATAAGAGGTGTGCGCCTTAGCATTTTCGAAAGTGGCGGATGTTACAGAAGACCGGTTGCGCCTAGGTAGTCGCTGCAGCCGCTTGTTGTTTTCTGATAATTGCTACGTATTATTCAGGATGACCTTTAGCTGAACAGCGTAGCATTGAAACTTTCGGAACTAGGGACATTCTGCTACGCCCGTGGTCGGTTGCATGAGAAGCCGCCATTAAGGGGAGGGCGGGCGGCAAAACGATTCTAACTGACCATGATCTTTGCATTTTCGAACGCACCACCTCCAACCTTCGCCGTTTATTTTTTTCGCCAGTCCTAAACCATCACATCGTTTAATCGGCTTTGCAGTAGTCCAACACGACCATCTAAACATGATCGTTAGAGATTTATGACTTTAGCTGTTGGGTGGACCCGTTTAAGGGTTAAATCTAGTTAGATAATTGTCCTGCTCGTGTCCATTTATTTGGGCGGAAGAAAGGGTGGATCAAAGCCGTGACGAGAGAAACAGAGAGGGAGAAAAAAAAAGCCCGTTCGTTCCTCGGATGTTTTCGTCCTCGCTCAGAAAGCCAAGGTGGAGCAGCCAAACCTTGAGGGAGGCAGAGGAGACGCCCAACCAGAGCACGCGACTTTGGTTAGAAAGGAAGAAAAGCAGAACACTAGCTTTGATTAGGGATAACGATTGATTTATGCACGCTTAGGGCGCGTTCATGTATCGCTCTCGCTTTGTATTATTGAAGCCACAGGAACTTAGGGTGCGTTTATGCTTCGAATCGCCTATGCATTCTCGCAGCTAGAACTCAGTCGCGATGGCAAAGGTGACATTGCCATGGTAACAACTCGAAATGGATTAGCTAAATCCGACATCGTTTGAGTAAATACTTGCAGTCTTATAATCCGTGCCAATAATATAAAGAATTCCTCATGACGAAAGGATTTTCCCAAACGCTTTTGAACTCACGTTATTTGCTGTTTCGTTGCGCGGCGGCAGAGATAAAACCGCCGCCATGTTGGAATTTGAGGTGATTTCTAGATTCTAGCTGCGAGATTGCAAAAGCGAGTGGTTGCGTAAACGTGCCCTTAGAGCGGGTTTATGCAACGGCAATTTTCTCGCCTACTAGCTTTTACTTGATCAATACTAAATCTGATGGCTGCTTCTCGCCTTTACCGGAGAAGGCGGCTTTCGAGTTTTCTATACGTGGTAACCATGGCAACAACGCGGACGGAAATCTTTTCCTCGTGCCACGCGACACGACGTACGATGCTGCAACACGACGGCGTCGATTTATGACAACCAGAAAACAATTTTGACTGCAGTATAAAACGATGGACTGATTTCTGAATTACAGCATTCGATGATTTGTTGTCCCGAAATGGTCGCCATGTTGGATTTTGAATTGTCGCTGCGAGGAGCTATTTATTCTACCGTCGTCTGATCAATGCTAGAAGCTGTTCTTTGAACGAGAATAGCAAATTTTGGAAATAGCTGAAATGACAACAATGTTGTAGCAATGTTTAAAATTACTGTTGCTCTTTGTTCTTTATCCGTGTTTTTATTCGTAATACATTTAATTTGTTACATATTACCGCAGTCATTTAGTAGAAACGGGAAACCTAACTGTAAAAAAAATAACGGTTGACTAGGAAGTAGCGTTCGGCTAGCGAAAAAAGATCTCGTTGCGTAAACGCGCCCTTATAGGGTGTAGCAAGCTTCGCACGGATACAGAGTCTATATAGAATGAAAGAAACGCTTTTATAGAACAATTGCGTACCTGAATTGAGCGTTATTATGACATTTTTCAGTTACGCACTATGACGAGCACTAACTGAACCTACAGGAAAGGAGGAAAAGGAAGAAAAACTGCCTGTCAACTACGTGTAGCAAAGGGAAGGAGAGGGCCGGGTAAGAGGATAGGAAGGGAGGAAAGGTTAGTTGGAGAGGGGAAAGCGAGAACAGGGAGATGATTGGATGAAAAGGGGTAAAGGGGAAAAAGAAGATGGGGGAAGAGGTAAACTCTCAGGAAGAAAAATTGGCTGTCGCAGAAAATGTTCAGGCAACACCGACCGAAAACTGGGAAACAACCACGGGCCAACCAAACCAATGGCGAAAGAAAACCTATGCTACTTATTTATAAATCTGTAGAAAAAAGAAATTTATTCCAAACGGAAAGGGAAAGAAATAGAAATGGGTGTAACACCGCTTACATCCCTCCCAAAAAAACAAAAGCAAGCAAATCTTCAAATTACGAAAAATATAAGCACTAAAACGACTAAAACTCGAGATTGGTAAAATTTTTCAGTGGAAAGGTGCAAAGGTATCTGTTAAAACTAGCTAAGTTAGGAGACAGAACAACTTCAGGTGGAACCGAGTTCCAAATACGACTCACCCTTGCCAGAAAAAATAATGTCTATAGTTTTCCTTTGTTGAGTCCCAGTTCAGTTGGAGCGGGTATCCACGAAGAGGCCTGCTTTCCTTAAAGACAACAATTGTTCTACGAAAGTGGTTTTGGTTTAGTCCTTCAAACTCGTTTGAGGTTTAAGGTAAGGTTTAACTCATCGGAAGTCAAAACAGCAAAGGGACACAAATAAACTTTCCTTAAGGTTTCAGATACTGCAGTGTTGCTGCACTGTTTAGTCCACGTGAAACCTTACTGCTGTATGCAACCATTACACACGTAAGTACAATTAAGGCCAGAGCCTAAATTTCGAAACTTTTCATGCCAAATAAATGAAGAATAATGTAAGGCTACACACTCGACTACTTACTTGACTGACTTTTTTCGGTGTTCTTCAGTGACGCCGTCTGCTTTCCGTTCATTACCCTACTGATGATTTATATAATTTTTCAAGATTTTCAAGCACTTTTCCAGGCATGGAATTTCATTATTGTTTTCAAGGAAATTTTCAGGTTTTCAAGGACTTGCATGAACCCTGAATTACATGTAGAGCTGGGCTAAGTACATTAAGACGACTAGTCTTTAAACAATGATTTCCAGCGATTTTATTCAGCAAAGTAGAATGCACCAATCATCAGCTGATCTACCGTGTTCAAAAGTATAAATGGCAAAAACATTCGAATACATCAGTAAGGTTTCACGTGGACTAAACAGCGCTGCAACACTGCAGTATCTGAAACCTTAAGGAAAGTTTATTTGTGTCCCTTTGCTCTTTTGACTTCGGATCAGTTAAACCATACCTTAAGCATCAAACGAGTTCGTTTTTGTTTTCTAATGTACATACGTATATACTCGCCTAGCTTTAACCAGAGGTGTGCGATGCAACCCACAAGTCCCTGTGCGTGACGCTGGAAAGCCGTGATGGTTAAGGGGTGAACGTAATGGTTATAAAGCCATATCTACAACCGTGTTGGCAAATGCTGGCAGTCTTATAATCCGTGACAATAACATAAAGAATGCACCCTGACGAAACAATTTTCCCACTCGCTTTTCAGATCTCGTTATTGAAGGTGTTCGTTAGAGGCCGACAGAGGAAAAACCGTCGCCATGTTGGAATTTTCGATGATTTATACCTCCTACCTGCGAGAATGCAAACCGAGATGGATGTGTAAACGCGTCTTTAATGATCACAGCTGTTTCATTCTGGTACAGTTCTTTTTGGTTTAGGTCAATGTTCAGTTTCGTTTCTGCATTTTACAGGAGTGGCTTAAAGGCGAGCCGTGGGGTAAGACAGAGTTTCTACGATAATATTATCGCATCTCTCGTTCTGGGTCATGGGATAACCCACGTTAATAATAAACTGTCTAGTTTAAACTAATGCTCGTAAGGGAGTGTGCAACTATTACGTCATTAAGAAGGGTGAAGGGGGGGGGGATTAGCACATAGATGACGATTGCTGACGAGGGGGGAGGGACGGTGGCCAGTTAATGACGTAAGCAATTTAAAAAATATTCTCAATATTTCATTAAACACCCGAACATACCCTCCCACCACTTGACCTGCATCCTTCACTGGAACTAACTTTGTTGTCTTGATTGGGGGAGGGAGGGGGGGGGGGTAAACTAAAAAAAATGTAATAATCCCCCCGGCGGGGGTTAGGCAATTGATGACGATTGGGTGAGGGGAAAATTGCTAATTTCACGATGAAGTTTTTTTGCACCCACGGTTATTTGCAGCTTTCAAAATCAATCTGAAAAAATTGACTCAAATCTAAAAATCATATTTAAATCAAATAAATCGATTTTTGGGATATATTGTCAAAAAAATCATGATTTAATGCAACTGCCTGGAACCGATGTAGAAAGTTTAGAACGAATCGGGGCCGGGTTCACAAGTTATTGCGAGGATCGACAGACAGACAGCAGCACAGATGAGAAGCTCCACGTGGGGTTTGGAACTACGCCAATAGAACGATCAATATGGCTAGTCCCCGGTATAACTTCCAATTCGCCTCGGGTTGCCACACGCCGTCAATTGCTAAGGGATTGACTGTTACATTCGACTTTAATGGCTTATTTAATGCGGACCAGATTTCGAGCCCGGGGACAATCCCAGTCCTTACCGAGTTACACGCATTAGACCGACACCGATCCAAACCCGTTCTGCTGTTCAACAGCCAATTAATTTATGGTATTGTGCCTCGGAATTACCAGATCGGCCGTGCAAGAGATGCGAATTAAAATGCCATTAAAATTTTAAAAAAGGAATAAGCGAAAGTTGTACATTCATCGTTGTGGTGGAACAATGGGAAATCCAGAGCTAAAAAACGCGCAAATAAGCGTTTAAAATTTACTAGGCTGTTTTCATTTATTTCCTTTATTTTATTTATTTGTTTTTAGCCTTAATGATAGCAAACAACAGAAAGTATAGCTATCTATACAGCTTTTAAAACTAAGAAAAAGGCTTTGGGCCAATTGTAGGCGGAGTGAACAGATCTTTATTTCAAACTTATATTTAGTTTTTATTTTAATGATTTGTTAATGCTCCCTCGGCTAAGTTGGGCTCTTTGCCTTTTGGTGTGACGTCCTTCTGCTTTTTGCTGGCCTTTTTCTTATTTTAGCTTTTTTTTTTCTCAAGTATAGGCCTAAGCTACGTATCATATCGATATATATAATAGGCTTGGGTGGCACTGAGCAAATTCATCGTATGTGTGTGTGTTACTGAAGTTCAAGCGGGAAAGGGGAAAGGGGTGACCAGGGAAGTGCCTCAATCTCACCATGCAGTGGGAGAATGTGGGGGAGGGAGGCTATAGAGGGGGGGGGGGGGAGGGTGTCGGCGCCATTTCGACCGGTAATTAGGTATTCGGGAACCGGCTAGACCGGCGTATGTTACGCCGGGGGTACAGCTAGTTTATTTTAATAGGCTTCGTTTACTCCAGCATTTGTTTTCTGTTTAGTTATTTGTAGCCTCTTTTCACAGCCCACATCCCTCGCTGCCGACTAAAAATAAAACGGCACATGTAGCAACCGCTGTTTGAGCTGCCGCCGCCAATAATTCTTACAGTGTTTACTAGCAATTGCTGTGCAAAGTGCATTCAGTAAATTAAAAAATTAATAAGTCATTTAACTGCAAGCCAAACAATCAACAGTACGATTGTTTTTAACAATAATCAAAAGATTTAAAAGATTTACAATGCTGCCGCAGGTACAAGACACTTGCACCAACGAAAATGTAGAGGCGCACACCTCTATCACCCACTGCAACAGCGATCTCTATTATATAACCTAAAGGTAATAACCGTTACAATAATATAGGTTAAAAATGTGTTAGTTTTTATGCCTAGTTCTAAGTTTTAGGCCTAATTTTTAACATTTAGGCCTAATTTTTTGCCTGGCGATTTCATTTCGTAATTAGCAGCTAACAGTTGGGTTCGAAAGTTAGGCCTATTCCTTCATGCCACACGGTTTCGGTTTCGAGACTTCACATTACGAGGAATCTTTAACCCTATTAGAAGCAGGCATATTATTGTTTCGTGATGTGATGTAAACACGTCGTCTGCTCTATACTTTCTTTTTATATATAACGCTTCGCCTTGATACGACGATTTCAGGTTTCATATTCGGGATTCCCATTGCTAGTGTAAACGACTAGTTGCCGTGCTGAACTGAATTTCTCCAAGCATTCTTTTTTCAAATGAAACTAATGTTTGTCGTTAATGAAATCTTTTGTTTTTTATGGTTGCGTTTCTTTCTGTAGTGGTTAAATGCAATGATCAAATGTTATTTCATTGAGTTACGTCGAAAAAGGTTATTAGCTAGAAAGAAGCAACCAAAATTCAATTTGCCGTATTTTCTAAAGTTCACTTGACTATACCACCATCATGGTGTATGCTTCGTCGGAATTCCTTACCTATTCGGGATTCCAAATTAATTTACAATGGTGAGTGTTAGAAATAAATTAGAAAAATTATAATTTCTTCCGCTATAATTGTACGATTTACGTCAAATATTGGCTCAGCAATACTTTTGAGGGTTTAAAGCGATGTACCAAATTCCATTCCAAATCTGACCTTTCGTTTGGTCTCCACCCAGACTAAAAAAGTGCAACCAACGGACCAACCAACCAACCAAAATTTTGCAATTTGGTGTCCGTTTTAAGCTATCGCTCGCTTCACTCGCTCACTCCACCAATCAATCTAAAAAAATTGAGTCAAATCTAAAAATCATTGATTTAAATCAAATAAATAGTTTTTTGGAATTTTATTGCCAAAAATCATGATTTCATGCAATGTATGGAACCGGTGTAGAAAGTTGAGAACGAATCGGGGACGGGTTCAGAAGTTATTGCGAGGACCGACAGCCAGACTGCAGCACAGACGAGAGCTCCACGTGGGGTTTGGAACTATACGCCATGCAATAGAACGATCATGAATAAACAGATACAAACTTCTTTAAATTTTGTCCGAGTGAGTGAAGCGAGCAAGTTCCAGTTTTAAATCAAATTCAAAATTGGCATCTCCATCCATTCCTCGACTACGCCTTATTTCATGACAACCACAACTGGCTACGTTACTGTGGTGATTTCCCGTTCGGCAGAATCCCTTTTTGCAGAAAATAAAAATATTTCTGCGAAATGGGAATTCCCGTTTTGCGGAATCCCGTTTCGATTAATCAAAATATTCTTTTAACATCAGAGAAATGCATTTCTAATTGGAAGGAATTTGTGGTTAGTTGCGGTTTCAGACGTAACACATTTGGCTCTCCTTCCTGTTTGTAATTATTTTTGAGAATTTCCAAGTTGTTTTAGTGACGTCACAGTTTGAGCGGTTTTTATTCTTACGCAGTTTAGTTTACACCAACTATACCGTTCGTTTCACTCTCTCAATCGGCGTCGATCCACGCTTCGTAAAATATAGTTGATTTCTTAATGATTAGTTTGCCTGATGTCACAAGCAGTTATTAGAGCAGTTTTTCGCGTATTTGAGGGTCCAAAAAAATTAATTTACAGCAGTGAAAATAGGCCTATATCCGAAGCGCAATTTAATTATTTTACAATTAGCGCTACTCTCGAAGTAGAGGCACACGCACAAACACCGTACGTTTTTAATGATGATGATTCTTCAGGATTTTTCTTCTTCTAATTTTTAGCTTGTTTCCGTTTTTTTATGGTACAAAAAAATTACCAGCTTTTTCCTTTAGAGGCAGCCTACCCTCGTGTCTGAAAATAATGTGGATAGGTATTTCTTAGCGTTCCAGTTTCGTTATTAATCTGTAACATTCTTCACCGTGATGTGGTGGGGGGAAGGGGGGGGGG
>JAHWFP010058495.1:7330-21594 GCA_023313725.1 Lithobius niger
TAATAGCTTAGGTGGCCATTCCATAGTACCGCCCCTGCCAAGCTACCTGGCCTCGTATCCTACCTCTCCTAGGGTATTCTACCTCTATTTGGGCTGAAGGAAGAAGTGGGGATGGGGTGAAGCACATCGTGTTGATATCATAAGCGCTGACGGTAGGCCACAGCTACATCCTTCTCAAATGCTGGTAGAATCTGGTCATTCAATAGCTGCAATCACCTTTCCGCATTCAGCGACCATCGATGAAAAAAGGTCATAATAATGAATGTACGTGGAAGGAACAAAATTTGGAATAAAATCAGCAGAGTATTAACCAGTCACCTACGTTAAGGTCTTTATTACGCTTCCTTAGTCGGATTAACCTTCGTTTCAGTCAAAATTTGGCCTAATGTGTACTTCCACGCCACTTAACAAACTGTATAGGCCTACATACTTTAGGCCTACACATTTTAAAGTACTTTTTTTTAGTACTTTTTGTACCACCTTGTCGATCGTTTATGGTAATACGATGAAACTGAATATGGTTAACAGCTGATAATTGGAAAGAATAACTTGATAATTAAGATAAAATCACGTGGCGTCAACAGTCAAGGATATCTCCAATGCATACTGGATTTTAGTGGACTAAAAAAATTGAAAACTTAAATCAAAACATGGCTAATTCAAATACAACCACTGTACGAACTCTGTAGGGTTCTTTTTCCAATAAAAAAATCTGCATGGAAACTGGCTTCGGTTGAGGTGGAATGGCAGTAAATGGACTGTTTGCTATTTTGAATCCCTGCCAAGTAACTCAAGTGAAACGTAAGTGCATGAAGTTCACTACGTTATTTCTATGGTATAATTATTTCTGAAGGCTTATTTCCACTAACCTTATCAGTAGACCGACACGTAATTATTGTAACTATTAATTTACGAAATTATCAGAAATAATATTTACACTCAACATATGTTTTATGTGTGTGAGGCTAAGTTTCAAAACTTTTAAAAAACTTTTAAAAAAACTTTTAAAACGGTGCCAGTTCTGGAGTGAACATTTATTGTCGACTCCTATAAAAGTCAACTCGACCTTGAGGACGAGTTATTGCAGGGCTGAATAACAACGTGCAATTCTTCTAAAAGATTTAGTAGCTAAGTAACCCTACTAATAAGTAGATATTATGTACCATTTCATCCCTGAATCCGTACTGGATCTACCAGCTGTAATAAATTATTTTAAATAGGAATCTGATAGGTTAAAATGTACAGTGATTGACCACCACCCAGCAAATTTCCACATCTACCGCATTCCATAAAATTAGCAATTCAGTCAACAGTTTCGATGATATTATCTTACAGATAGCTATCATTTCTTGCATAGCTATCAGGTCTTGCATTTTGATGATATTAAAAATTAATGCGTATTAAGAATAAAAACACGGCACGACATGTCGTATTTAAACTTACTTTCAAATGGATTAAGCAAGGGCTTAGAAACCAAAACAATTTTGTTGAGCTTATTTATTGAAAGCCAGGCCAATAATGTGATTTAAGAATCAAGTGTCGTTACAGCGTTTAGCCAATTAAGGTAACAATATACTCTTTAAAAACAAACTATAATTGTTCATCTAAGTTCTAGCATTATTTGACTTAGTTTCCCTCATTTCACTTTAAAAGTAATTTTTATTTGCAATCTTCATGGTGGCTTGTAACTACACAACACATTGCCAGTTAATGACGTTAAGTGGCCAGTTACATTGCAGTTTGTTAACTATTCGAATAAGATAATTAGTGAACTGTAGTTTTTCAAACTTTCATCTACGTAACCTAAAAGGCAACGGAGGAATGTCAATTAAACAACTCATTCGTACAAGTTTTTCTTCTTAAGTAGTCATTCTCTGCCTCGTTTACCCTATCCTTCAGTTAGCGTTGTACAGTACGACTCTGTAAAACAGTGCTTGCCAACCGTTTCTACGGTATTCCTCCCCACCGACTTTTGTACAGTATTCCTCCTCACTGCGACTTGCGACTAGACTAGTATGCAATGGTGCTACCCCCACCCCACACTCCTGCTCTCCTCTCCTACCCCCATAGCTGTGGAGTTTTTTAAATTGTAAAATGGATGGTAGTACTTGAAATTCTTGTACCGATTCATGTCATTTAAGAAAACACTGTTGACAGCAGGTCTAAGTTTGTCATTGACGATAATTTTGCGACGCGTAGTTAAAAAAATAGTTCACCACTGACTATGGTATTGTATGGTGCCGGTATTGTCTCGTGCCTCACCTGCAGTTGCTCCCTACCTCCCAAGGAAGGCGCGTCTCACTGATTGGGAAACACTGCTCTAAAAAGTTCCTATGTAACTTTGTTCAGACTAGATCATTCCAAAAAAGAAACAAACTAATAAAAGGTACGTGAAAAGTGAAACATTATTGGTCCTTAACTACTTAATTCGTTCATTTACTTACTTTGGCATAGTCTTAACCAACATTTTAAAGCATCAAATACTACAGTAAACTTAATTAATTCTCCGGGCAATGACTTCTACTTTCGTGATGGTATTAGCATATTACGTTTTATTTCTTTATTCATTCAGGGCTGTGATGGTAATTCATTTGACTTGAAGGTATTAAAAAAATACCCAGTAATATAATTCATGAAACAAATTAAACCATTCGATTTTTTTTTTAGTCTGAATCTTTTTTCAAAAATTATCTAGCGTGGAATCATTTTTTTTTTTGGTACTTTTCAAGTCCAGGAGCATTGTCATCACAGAACTGAATGAATAAATAAGTAAAAGGTAATGATCACTGTCATGAAAGTAGAAGTCATTGATGGGAGAAGCCTTAATACACTTGCTTGATAACGTGTTGCTGTGTTGTTATGATCATTGTTCGTTCACTCCTTTCATCGAGAGTGTAGGATCGGCGTTGAAATATGCACAACATTTAATTTTTCTTGTGTATGTAAAGTACAGGCCTTTTAAGGGGATATTAAAAGGTAATTTATTAGTACGTCAGTGTGGTATTCGTATTAGTAATAACAAAAATAAACTTTATTGCAAACAAAATACAATAAAAATTAAATGAAAAAAATGGTATCGCCAGAGTTAACAAAGGACGAGGCTTCCGCCCAATATTCATCTAACCCAGCAACAAAATAAAACCACATACAAACCAGAACCAAAAAACGAAAAAAGCAAAATACAATTATGTAATGATAATCATTTAAAAAATAATAATCAAAAGTTCACAAAAGAGGGAGGTCGGGTAGTGACCACACCAGGAATTCAAGAAACGTTGATAAAGACGGCCTTTAAATGCTTGAACAGAAGGGGCGTTCTTGATTTCTGCAGGTAGATCGGTCCATAACATAATACTTAATACGGAAGATTGGTATTTATTAGTTCGACATCGGGGAGAGGTTAAAGTGTAACTATAGCTGAGTCTGGTGGGATAGTTGTGGCACATTGTGGCAGTACAGGTTTAATTCTTTGACCATCGCAAGACGAACTAGTCCAAAAGCATTTTTCAAGAATGGTTTCATTAATCAAGAACGAAAGTTAGAGGTTCGAAAACGATCAGATATCCTTTAGTACTTTAGCTTGAAAAGCACTGTAGATGTTATCAGGTAAATGTTTGATTTTGTTTGCACTGAATTCTTACCGGGCACTTTCTCCTTAACCTAAGAAATTCGCAAAAGTAAATATGCCAAGATACATCGTGGTAACAAGACGAAATTATCAGTTTAGTAAAAAAAAAAAATCGACCAACAAGTAACAGGTAATAATCATAAAAATTTGTAGTTGTAGCAGCAGGACAAGGAAGAACTTGGGCTATTTCGTAAAGTTATTTTTCAATGTAAACCTCCTAAATTCTCTGTTTTATTCTTGGCAGTTCCAGCCTATTTTGAGCTTAAGCATCGAAATCAAACTGCTCGTAAAGGCGAAGATGTACGGATACAGTGTGAGGCTTGGGGTGATAGACCTCTTCAGGTCCGATGGAATCGAAACGATCGAAGAATCGAATATGAAGATGATCACAGGTAAGGAATTGAAGGAGAATTTGAAGGTATCCTGTCGTATTCACAGCCGTGGCATTGTCTGGATTATAACTCAGTTATATGTTGAAGTTCAAACCTTTCCACAATAACCTAAATGCAACATAAAACATTTGGCTAAAGCAGTACTGTAGTTACGTCGCCATAATTTGTGTGATGGTGCTCTTGATGATTTGTATAAGTATCAGTGTTATTGTGTTATTATATGTGCAATGGCTGAACCGATGAAGCAGAAACACTATATTTGTTCATGAATTGACGAATTTTCGATAAAAATATTAAACATGGCAATCTGTAAACTTCTTCAGACTATTAGTCATTAGTACAGCTGTTAAGGAAAATTTACATGTTTACTAATGACTCAGTGGGCTTGAAGAAGGTAACAGATTACCATGTTGTAATATATATATTCTTTCTGAAAATTTGCCAATGCATAAACATATTTCTGCTTCATATGTTTGGCTATTGCGTAATAAAAATATAATAATGCTCATAAAAAAATTAAAGGAGAATCAGCCTGTCGGCCTATCGAATCCTTGGTGTGGTAATGTTTTCTACACAGGCTGTACTTTTTACTCGTGAAAATACGGAGGAAGCCCCCAAATGTTATTCGAACTTGAAGATATTTTTGAAATTATGTATCACTGTTTCTTAGCATATAAATGCGTGAGGCGCTGTCTGGTTACTACATTGCAAACATTAGTAGTCACATGTGTAACAGAGTGCGGTGACTTCAACGTGATTAATTACACCAGCCGCAAAAAGCATTAGGTTATACGAAAATTGTGCACTAGATATCAGGAATTACAACTATTTTAATGTAATTGACGTCCAATATAAAGCAACGTGTATAGTCAGGAAATGAACAACCTCTTCTATGAGTTGAAACAAACGTCATTTTTTTTTAAACGACAGAAAAACAAACGGCTGTAAATAATATAAAGGAAAGCGGAATAGTGAAAATCATACACTATAAACAACGCAGTATAGTAAGCCACCTTTATATACTTAATTTCTCCAGACTCGAGCTGACAACTCCATCCATCCATAAATCTACCTTTGTCGATATCCCCATTGTTCCACTTGCATAAAGATAAGAATGCAATAAAAGTGTACTGAGAAGAAGAATAAGAATGCAATACTGTACTATGTTCTTTCTAGTGTATGATTTTGCTTCCGGGATTACTTTCACTTTCAGTTCTAAATTTAGTCATGAATGTACATACGGTGTTGCCAATTAAAGCGAAAAGAACTCACTATTAGGGGATCAACATTCACTCGCAATAATGCTTGGTAACTTATCTGCATTATCATTTTCAGGTAAGCGGTCACGTGATGCTATGTCATTCCAAAACCAAAGTGTTAGTGGGTTCTATGTTGACAAAACCTATTGCACATTATTATAAGCTAGTCAAACTTAGCGTAATGTAGCTCAAAAGGTACGTCAAAATACATTTTATTAAGTGTATCGTTACAGTTTGAGCTTTATTCGTTGTAGTATTTGGAAACGCGAAGGCTTTACTGGTCACTAGTCAAAACCCATCGCCTTTCAAGTTTTCCTAAGTAAACACAAGTCTATAAGTCTTTTTTTGCTAAGAAATAATTTGGTTAATCAAAATGAGTGAAAATGACAGAATTGAAACTAACTTAAAAATATCTCTGCTATAACAATGCGCTTCAAACTGACGAAATATCATTTCTCACAACTCTATACCTATTCGGGGCATATAAAATACCGTCTTCACGTATACAGAAGTATTTTTGGTTTGGTTTTAAGTTTTATTGCTTATAATAATTGATTCCATGAACGGATTTAGTATTAATAGTAATGAAGAACATTGACTTATACAAAGATGACATAAAAATGACATTTTTTCACGACCTGAACGTGTCCCTTTCAGTATCGCGTTAGTTGTTATTTGAATCTGAAGACTTATATCTGAGTTTAAAAAACTTAACTTTATTGGCCTTTAACCACCTTCTCAGGAAAGTCATTCGAAACCCTCACAACTTGATGTGAGAAGAAGTGTATGCTCATATATCATAGAGACAATGTGCTTGATAACATGGCCTTCCAGACGGCCGTTATTTTGCAGTTTAAATAATGATTCTAAATCTAGGTTTAAAACGACACGTAAAATCCTGAAAGTTATATTTAAATCAAAAATCTAACATTCATCGACAGCCAAACTCAAAATCAAAAAGCATTTATACTTATTCTGTCCCGATACTTTCCGGATGAGTTTTTAAATACTTTTGATTCCTACTATTACTGTATACTTTTACTGTATACTGTATACTATTACTGTATACTATTACTGTATACTGTATACTTCTTTGTTTACCGGAGTGAATACCTAGCTCAATGTCAACTTTCAAAGCCGTGTTGCTCCCGTTCGTGTAAACAACTAAAATATTAATGTGCTACTCCAAGAACATTTGCGCGATCCAGCTAAAAATTTAATTTAACCTTTTCATTTACATTCTTTTGGTGAATGCGTCTAGTTTTGATAACCTTGCTTTCACAGTCTTTGCTGAATTAGTAAACATGCAAGACTTGCTAGAATACGAAAGCTGGGAGCAAGCAACGGAATTAAATAACATAATTTTATTAGGGAATTGGACAAATTTGGTTGAAGAAGTATAATGTGTTAGTATGTTTATGATGTTACGAAAACCGAACATATGTTGCAACACCTACCAATTGTACAAAACGTTTTAGGTCAGTTAAGACACATTTTAGATTTGTAACCCTTAGTTACATGAATGATAAATTATGCAAAAAAAATGGTTAAAGATTGATTTTTCGTCTAGGTCAAATTGCTCTGAAACCAAATACTTGAATAAAATAAAAATTAGTATTTGTCTCTGTGTGTTTATTGGAACGGAGTTCTGTTTATGAATCAACCCCAATGCAACCATTGTATCCGCATCGTGAAATAACCACTACATCAATTGACACCAAATTTTTTACATTGATAGCTTTGTACCCATCGGCGGTTTTCACAAATAAAATTTAAAATCGGACGTTTTTAAAATTCGGAAGTATTAAAAATAACGAAAGGTGACAAAATGCTTAGGTGGTATGACCTGCTCACCTGTTTGCTCACCAGTAGTTTCCGAAGCACGAAAATCAGCCGAATTGGTAGTAAATATCAAGATGGGTGGAAAGCGGACTTAAATTTCTGCCAGAACTAATTATCAACTGGACTCCAAATTTGATGCCTTCCAACAAAAATTCTTCAAATTTTCGGGTGCTTTGTCTGCTGAAAAAACCAAAGTCAGAAAAACGCTCGTTTGCATCTGCCAACAGCATCATCCAGCGATGTATTATATGAAAGCAAATGGACAAAGAAACAAGATGCGATGACGCAGCCGAAAAGATGAGCCATAACGCCGTCTCCATTGCAACATGGGTTGTTTGCTCGATTTTGCCCACAGTATAACTGATGACACCCTTGTTTACATCTGGTTTATGCATGATCTGTGACAAGGGAACTATTTTCACTGCTCCCTGTAATGATGGCTCAATCAGCAAATGCATCTGATGGGCTCGAGTATAACTGCTGAGATTACCTCAGAATGGAAGAAACCATTTTGCTATGACGTCATTAGCGTTTTGTACACACCACAATCAATACGAAAAGCATGCACGAATCATATAAATCAGTGAGGAGTCCTTCGCTCCATGTCCTCATATTATTTTAGCGAAATAGTAATAGGCTTTAATACAATCTATGATTTTATGTTACTTCGTAAATTACAATTTCATGACAAAATGTATGTTACTTCGTGAATTTTCTCCAAAAATATTTCCTTCGCAAAACATTTTCATGGTCATCAAAATATCGTTAAAGTCGTGATTTATCTTACAACATTGAAGTGATGGTTTCTTTTCCCGTACGTGGCAAAAGTCGAGGTTTTGGCGTAAACATACTCATCGCTAATGATGGCTCCCCATGGGGAGCGAAAAAAACAGAACGAATTTGTCATCTCCGGGAAGATAAACACATCGTTCGTGGGTTTAAAAAGAATTGTGTGTGCGTGTGTGTGTTGGATACTTTTGAATGTATGTTTGGTCTGAAGTACAGCCACTAGAAGCGAACATTCCGTACAATGCATAACGGTGACAAGATGATCTATTGAAGAAATCTATCAAAGTCACATTGCAGTGTGTTTACTTGGACAAGAAAAGCCGCAGCTGACACCACTGAGCTGTGTGAATTTGTTCCTTAAAGACCCGTGGTACTACAGTAGTAAAAAAAAATAGTGTGCCTTTTTTATTTAATTTTTTACATTTTTTACAATATAATGCAGAATTCAAATTGTTGAAGATGAAACGATGTAGAAGTAAGCCCATTTCGTGCTTGTGTAGCCAGAACTCTGTATTTAAGAACAAAATAACAGCTGGTCCGTGTTATGACTCCTGCATCTAGAAATATCTTGAAACGGCGTCTCATTTCAGAGAAAATTATACAGTATCGCAATTGTCTATTACTTGGGATTTAGAAGTTCAAATTACAGACAAAGATTAAAATTTTTATTAAACCAGCTCGTAGTGGGAGGCGCTGCATAAATTTGTTTAAATAAATCGGTAAATTTTTACCGCTTACTTTTGGGTTTCTTCAGCACAGTATAGTTTTAAAAAATACGGAAAACACAATAAAACCTGCAGTCTGGCAACTGTAATTAATTAAAAAATTTCTGATCTCTACATCGCTCTGCCGACCTGTTCTGCACTGAAGAAATCTGTACAGGGTAGACATTTTATATTTTATTAAAAAGTTACGAAGATTTCTCACGACGCTCTGGTTGAGTGACCTTCTTAAGCCTTAGAAAAATTCTCAACATTCAGGCAAGAATATCAACGTCACTTCATGTGTCTTGTTTCTCAATTTTGCAGGTTTACCACAACGACTCACGACCGAGAAGGCAGCGTTTTGGCAGAGCTCATTGTCAAGAAAGCAGACAAGGATGATACGGCCCTCTTCACTTGTTTCGCCACCAATGCCTTTGGCCACGACGAAGCAACTGTGCAGCTGCTCATTGAAGGTACTAAACCGCAAACACGGGACGAAACAAACACCATTCAGTCATGTTGGCTGTCTTAGCAGCAACCATTTAACCACACAGTCGCAGAAGTTTCTGAGAGGCTTCAATTGTGCACCCATTTTCAGAAACTTTAGTGATGTTATTACATTGTATGTCGACAAATTTCCCATATACAGGCAGAATTGGGTTTCCTACGTTGGCATATAATTGCAAATATGTTGTTTTTATGCAGGAATACTACTACTAAATGAGCGTTCTTTATGTACACAGGAACAAAGTGTTTGAAAAAAAGCAATATCGTTATTTCACTAACAATTGTAAAGCAAGGACAAAATCAAATACTAAATACATCCAATATTTTAATTATACCTTCTTTGCCTTTTACAATCACAGTGATTTCCATGTACTGATTTATTCAAATATCAATTGTTCAGACGTTACATTCGTATTACTTCAATGGCATGTATGGTACCATCTAAGAAAATACAGGTTACCTTTGGGTAACCTGTATAACAGTAACAGTACAGTAACAGTACAGTTTCCTGTTTGTGTAACAGTAACAGGAAATTAAACTCCCGACAGTATGGGTAATTAGGATTTGTTTGGATTACAAATAGGATGTGCATCTTCTCAGGAAATGTTTATTGATTTTTTTCACTCATTTCTTTGAGAATCTCGTCATCTGAAACAAAGTGACACCCGTATTGATAAACCATCAATTATTTTAAATATCAAGGACCGCGGTAGCGATAGCGGTCATTATGTAAGCCTCAGCATGAACTTCCATGTTAAACGTCAAACTTTGAGCTCCTACAATTTCGGCCAGAATTGACATAGACCAACGAAATTCGGTATTTGGGGTCGTGTCGCAACTATTTCACTGCATTACAAATTTTAATGACAACAATCATACCGTTCGGCGTCCACAGTATGGCCATTTCTTTTTGTAGTTTTTGTTGTTGTTGTTGTTGGGACTCTTTGCCCTCACCTGGAGACCGAAGCACTGAACCGATTTTCAAGTTCTATAGCTTAAAACGTAGGTATGGACATCGCCTAGGGCCTTTCGCAGGCTATTTTAATGCAACTACAATATTCTTGACACGGAAAGCCAAATGGGCTAAAACCTTTGCTCTCACCTAGAGACCGAACGAATGAACCGATTTTCAATTTATATAGCTTAAAATGTAGGAATTAACTCCGACCAGGGCCTTTTGAACCCGATTTTGACGTGACTGCAGTATTCTTGTCGACAGAGCAATTATTATTACAGAGCACTGGGCAAAAATCATTAATGTACTCTTTGCCCTCACTTGGAGGTCAAACCACTGAACCGATTTTAGAGTTCTATGGCTTAAAACGTAGGCATGGACAATGCCTAAGGTCTTTCACATGCTATTTTAATGTAACTACAATATTCTTGACACGGAAAGCCAAATGGGCCTGAAATTTTGCTCTTACCAAGAGATCGAACCAATTAACCGATTTTCAATTTGTATAGCTTAAAATGTAGGTATTAACACCGACCAGGGCCTTTTGAACCCGATTTTGATGTGACTTTAGTATTCTAATCAGCAGAGCAATTATTATAGAAGAGCACTGGGCAAAATCATCAACGTTGCTGTTGGGACTCTTTGCCCTCACCTGGAGATCGAACCACTGAACCGATTTACAAGTTCTATAGCTTAAAACGTAGGTACGAACAATGCCTAGGGTCTTTCGCATGCTATTTTAATGTAACTACAATATTCTTGACACGGAAAGCTAAATGAGCTAGAAATTTTGCCCTTACCTAGAGATCGAACCAATGAACCGATTTTCACTTTGTATAGCTTAAAATATAGGTATTAACACCGACCAGGGCCTTTTGAACACGATTTTGATGCGACTGCAGTATTCTCGTCAGCAGAACAATTATTATTGTAGAGCACTGGGCAGAAATAATTAAGTGGAGTAACAAATTTTTGCAGATATTTTGCAGAAAAAATAAATTTGGTGTACAAACCTTTCTTAACAGTAAAAATCGAACCAGCCTTGGACCCCTATGAAATACCCCAGAACCCCGCCGTGATGCCTCCCAGGTTGGGCAACAAATTCTTATAGATCAAGCTAAAAATATGAAATTGGGTGCAAAAGTCATTCTTAGCAGCATAAAACGAATCAGCCATGGAAAAGACTATTATAACAATTATTTTAAGGTGATTACAGTGTTCTTTTCTGTGTTATTCTTGCTGAAACAAGAAAAAAATCAGGGATATTAGTATTAAAAAAAGCTTAAGCGTATAAAATACGGATGTAAGCCTTAAAAAACTTAAAGCCTTAAAGGAACAGATATTAGAAAACGAAATTTAAGCCATCAGCGTCGCACTAATACGTGTAAATGAAGCTCCAGCTTGTTTTTTGGGTCGCTGGAGATTCTTTTACACGTATTAGTGCGACGCTGATGGCTTACATGTCTTTTTCTAATATCTGTTCCTTTAAGGCTTTAAGTTTTTTAAGGCTTACATCCGTATTTTATACGCTTAAGCGTTTTTTAATAGTAATTATTATACGTTTTAGAAGCAGAAAGATAGCCAGAGAAAGGGAAAACACAGGACTCGAACACTTCGATCATGGTGGCCGAAAGAATGTCCATAGTAGTTCCTTTAGGAGCCTGGTTGTTTCTCACACTACGCTGTTCAAGACGTATGGCAGAGACTAGGACACTGTCCTCTTTCCTGACGCCGATTGGATTAATATTTCGAAATTTTGGATCAGTATATCGTAATTTTGGCATCAACATGGGAATTAACACAAGAAACTTAAACCTAATGTGTATTTGGAATGTAATTTTTATGGTTAAGGGTAGCTTTTACGTAAAACTCGTATGCCAAGTTTCTGTCTACAATTATGTGCTGAACATTTTTGGTTCACTTTATGCTTTCAAATTCTTAACGGTTAAGGAGTAACAGACAAAAAACTGAAAAGTGGCGGCCATTTTCCAAGATGGGAGCCAACGCACTAGTGGGATCCCCGGGGACTTTCACTATGTTGTTTAGGACCCCAACACGAACATTTCTGCGAAAAAAAAATTACTTATCAATTAATTTGACATTTTTTCCTAATTTGCCTGGACTATATGAATACCACGTTTTAGTATAGTCACCTTTAATTAAAAAATAACAGGCCAAAATGCTGCACACATACTAAATTTGCAATGTTTCGAAAATATTCTCCTTTGTTATTAAGCAAAACAGGCGTATGCCTAAGTCAAAACAAAAAATAAACCAACTAAATTGAAAGAGCCTAAGTGGGCCGTAGAAAACTCATCACAAAACACCAGTGAGAATCGTCGAAAAATAACTTTCACCCTACACTTGCACACTGTAATGTGTGGCGCAGTGGCAACCCGTACCACTGTACTGTGACTGAGGTCGGAGCTAATAATCTCATTGTGGTCGTGCCATTAAGCTTCAAACCCCCCCCCCTTCCCCTTACACTCGCAGAATGGTTGTCAGAGAGTCCCGTTGAGGGACATGGCACACGACACACTTAGCTTCTTATAATTTATATGGTTTATATATGTGTTCCTATTTTTTTTTTGTTTTGACTTAGGCATTCTCCTGTTTTGCTTTAAAAAGAAAGTCAACCTCCTTCGAAACGTTACGAATATAGTGTGCACCTTTTAGGCATATTATTTTAGGTTTATTTTCTACAGCAGTGGACAGGTCAAAATTGGTTTTAACTGGTACGTGTAATTCCTTTGTTCTGCGTCAACAAATCGGTTTTGGATGGAAGCCTTTGCTGTATAAAACAAATTTTTAGTTTTTATTATAAACAATGGAACTGAATGCCAATCTTAGTTATAACTGTGCCCAACAACAACTATATTTACTGTCAGCTCATGACTTTCGTAGATGATGCTAACAAGAAAGCATAGTTTTTTGTTCAGCTTTTCCCAACGGTTTTCCATTGATTTATAGGAACTGACGGTTCTTAAAGTCTTATCCAAATTCCCTAACATAATTTTGTATCTTTGTGGAGGTTGTACAATGCACAAGCAGCAAAACTACGGCTTCCATCCATAATCAGCAGCGCGAGGAAGTGGACATAAAGTAAAATAGCTGGTAAAACTTATAAAAAAGTTAATAGATATAAATATCGTGTGATATTCCAAATCTACGAAAATGTAACAAGAATGCACGTATTGCGAAACTTAAAACAGCCATACAATGTAAAAACTAAGCATCTTAAAATTCGCAAGATGCATCTGTAATTCAGTTGTTTGGTTGATGAGCCGCCTGAAAATCGTAAAACCATCTTAATTTAAGATGCAATGGATCTGTGCTTTGAAGATTTAAGACACCACCTGTGTAAGATGAGTCCAAATTTCATACGTTGTTTAAGATGTCATTAAAAGTAAGATGCATCTTATTATCAGATGGAAGAATTGCGAAAAAAATATTTTAAGATGTTTAGCTGTTTAAGACGCCATAGTTTTCCGTTGCCAAATGTATAAGATGGCAGCAATTTCAGATGTTATTAAATGCGAACAGGAATTTAAAAAAAAACCTATTTTTATGTACTACTTTTTTCAATACTTATTCCGAAATTATCACACAGTGAAGGCACGCAAAGAACCAACCATACAATAACACATTAATGATGCATAATTAATTACACATTATTATAATAAATACTTAGCTTTGACAAAAAAAAAATACCCATCTCCTTACCTCTTCCCCACCCCCTTCCCCTTTTCCTACTCGAATTATACCAACCTCATCCTTCTTGTTTCATTTTCATACAGATGATGTTGTAAGGAACACCTTCAACATCATCGTAAAGATGCCTAGGTTGCCAAATTTGAACAGCTAATATTATCCACCCAAAATCGCTTCGACTGACATAGGGCTCGTCAAAATTTTTTAAATATAAAAAAAAAACAAAAAAAAACATAACTGGTATAAGAGAAGCCGCCAAGTTTCAAAAAGGGTCGGACTTTCAAAGTAGTGATATCATTCAACCAGGAAAAGGCCGCCGAGGTTAATCCTGTCAGCCAAGTTACTAATATAGTTCGAAAGTTAAATGAAAACTAGAACATTAGCGGTAGCAATCTTCAAGTTTTCATTTAACGTCCAAAGTATTATTAGCTGCGATTAACTTGGCTAACAGGATTAACCTTGGCGGACTTTCCCTGG
>JAHWFP010058499.1:0-14842 GCA_023313725.1 Lithobius niger
ATCAGTTTTCACAGGAGTTTTTTTGCGATCTGAGGGTGAAAAATTCAGTTTATAGATCGATGAAAATACGCCTATCCGAAGCGAAATAATTTTAATTATCTTTCATTTAGCAGCACTTATCTTTTTAAGCGCCTTAGACCCGTAGGAGTAGAGATACAGACACGCACGCACTCCGTAAACGTTTTTAATGATCTAGATAAAATACAAACACGCTTTTATTCAACCCTGTACTTATCGTCACTATAGTAACGCCGGCTGAGCCATCGACCCATTGCAACCCTGTTTTCTGATTGTTTGTAAACATATACACGAACATGATAACCTAATTAGTTAATTACCTTTTCAAGATTATTTTCTCTTTCCAATTCTCCATAATCATTCATCCTTCCAGTAAATTTTCCGTTTGGAGAGCTCGGTCTCTTTAAATTTCAGTTCCCGCCCGAGGCTGGCTGCGCAGCAATGCACTGCTCTGCGCTGTATTGACCAAGCCAGCTAATGTTGGGGGGGCAGGAGAGAAACGGATTTGGCCGGCCATGCGGCCACCGACCACCTGCAAGGCCGTAAAAGAGCGTCGCTCGTTCGGCAAGCTCTGTAAGCGTACGCCATTAAAAGTGGCGCCCGGAAAAAAAAAATAGAAAGGAAATGCTTGTTCGGAGCCGAGCCGAAACGAGCTTTAATTTACCGTCCCGTATTATCGCCTTTTTACGGGCGTCAAACATCATTTACAAACACGGGCGCAACTGGCATTATATACAACGGCGGCGCCGTTTTGAAGTTGTCTGTGTTTGCGTGAGATTTAATCGTGACTACTTTGTATAGTTGGGTTGTTCTTTTGTTGCCGAACGGAGTTGCTGATAATATTGTGGAAAGCCATTTTACTCGAGGGGCCCTTTTGTTGAATTTTAAATTGAACTGTAGAGCTACGTGATGAAACGGAAGTTTCGTGTGCATGCGAGCAGGGGCGTTCTGGCCGTTCGGAAAAAAACGGGAGATTTTCCTGGGGCCTATTGCAATTTTTCCATGATGACTGATTTCTACGAAATTCCACCAGAGAGGGTGGGCCTACGTTAGCAATTTCCAGGGCCTGAATGACCCTCCCAGAAACCCCTGCGTGCGAGAATAGAAAAAATAAATAAAAAGGAGCCGTGGGTGAATCAGGAGCTTACAAAAGCATACCTTGACGTTTGAAACGCTCTCAATCGCGAATCCATAAGGATGCGTTTACGCAACGACTTGTTTTTGCATTCTCGCGGCTGAAATTTAATCGCGATACCATGTCGTTGCCATGGTAACAACGCTTCCTGGATTAGCTAAATCCGACATCATTTGAGCCAATGCTTGCAGTCTTGTAGTGGATGACAGACAGATAAAGAATTCCTCCTAACGAAACAATTTTCCCAACGCGTTCGAAACTCAATTACTGACTCGTTTCGTTTCGACCTGGCAGAGCTAAAACAGCCGCCATGTTGGAATGTCAGACAATTTCTAGCTTCTCGAAGCTAGAAGCCAGAAAGCATCTGAAATTCCATAATGGCGGCGGTTTTAGCGCTGGCGGCTCGCAGCGAAAATAAGCAATAATGTGAGTTTGGAAGCGGCTGTGAAAATTATTTCGTCAGGAGGAATTCTGTAACTTAGTGTCATGGATTATAAGACTGCAAGCGTTTACTCAAACGGTGAGGATTTACCTAACCTAGGTAGCGTCGTTACCATGACAACGACACCTCTGCCAACGCAATTAAATTTTAGATGCGAGAATGCAAAGGCGAGTCGTTGCGTAAACGCGCCCTGACGTCAGAAGGCGCCGAGGACGACATTTTGCTATGTTAACTCCATTTAGAAATTCATCGGATCTTTTACATGCCACAATCGACATGAGTACAAGGCATCACAAGGCCCTTCTTTTCCCGATAATGCCAGAGGCGACTGAGGTCAGACTTAAATCCAGGACGTCTGGGAAGTGAGATACTCATACTGACCATAGGCCACCTTGCCCCTTATTTATATGCATACGTGGATATCATGGGCCAAGGTAGCCTAACGGTTAACACGACCATTTCATGTGCAAGAGGTCCCGAGTTCGATTCAGACCTCAGCCACCCCTGGCATTTCCGGGAAGAGAAGGGCCCTGTGATGTCTTGTGCTTATGTCGATTGTAGCATGCAAATGATCCTTTGAATTTCCGATTGGAATTACCTAGCATTATTGTCCCTCTCTCCTGCTGGTGCCATGGCTACGGCTGGGAGCGCGTCAAAAACTACAGCATACGAGGATATCCATGTTGTGACTCTTGCTTTGTATTATGCCGTTTGCACAAGGCCGTCTGGCTGAGAGGCAGCGGATTTCGGCTCCTGGCTCCACCAGGTGACTTAACATCCGAAAATCTTATTTTATCCCTGCAATGTTAAAAGGCTTTAACTTCCGGGCACAGGTGTGACACGGGCGTGGAGTCGGGAGCAAGACAAGCAATTTCTTCTCCAGTCCGCCTTGGCGCGAGGAAAAAAAAAATGGTTTCCTCTTTTTTGCCGCTTCTGGCTGAATTTACCCATCAGTGGTCTTGCACGTTTTGCTCAGAGGGACCCTTTACAAAGCTCACGCTGCGTTCTACCCTCTGCTGCATAAATTAACGAGGTAGCTTTTTTTTTCAGTGTTACTTGTGTCAGTCGTGGGATTCGACCCGGCATTTTCTCGGTCTGGAGACGAGGATCCTAAGCACTGGGCTGAACTTGCAGGCGTTGCTCAGGGTCCCTCAGGGTTACAAAGCTCGCGATGCGTCATGTTTTTTTTTGTTTTTTTTTACCAAGAAGTGATGCGGTGCCGCTTGGACCGCCTATGCGATCACGTTCAAATGTTATCGTGCGGACAGACAAACAAACAGGCAACGACGTAGGATAAGAAGCTGCTTTACTCAGTTTTGCTACGCACGTCGCTAAACAAAATTGGGAGAATACACACTTCCACACGACCGGCAGTACACACTTTGTGTCGGAACTTAGTTATTTCGGGTAACAGTATTGGAAGTGAATGCGAACATAGTAACTTAGCATCTAACTGAGGTCTGAAGATCACCATTTCTCGGCCGAGAGAGACGTGCTACAATACATGTGTTTTCCGTTGTGTTGTACAAATTCAGAATATTTTTCTGAACCGCTTCACCCTACGGTATATGATTTCTTCCCGCTGTCTCTTCGAACGAATCCAACGCTGATCTCTACGAGTGCGTCTAGACAGCTTGCTACCACGCACGTGATTTGGGGTGCAAATGACAAAAGTGACCGCGTTGTTTCGAAAAGTGTAAATTCTGCTGTAAATATCGTTTTTATCACCATTTGTAATTACTTTCAGAATTTTTCACGCTAAAAAGGCAATCTGCATTTCTGAATTTCTGCAGTCTTCGTTCTGCATTCTTCACACATTCTGCAAATGGCTATGCGTTGTTCGTGTACTGTTCAGGGCCACTAGACTTACGTATCGTGCCCCATTATAGCCGCTACTAAAAAATTGGCTTAAACCTCCAACGCGATTTTAATGTTACTACAGTGCTTTCGTCGGCAGAGCATTTATTATTGTATTTATTATTCACCGGGCAGAAATCTAAGGTCAGTACACAATTCTTTCAAATCCAGCTAAAAGCATGAAATTTGGTACATAATTCATTCTTAGCAGCACAAATCGAATCAGCCATGGAAACCCGCATGATATACCCAACAAGGGCCCCCAGCGCCCCCATGTGTCCCCTCCGTGAGGATTGATCAAGAAATTCTTGCAAATCGAGCTAACAGCTTGAAATTTGGTACAAAAGTCATTCTTAGCAGTACAAATCGAACCAGCCATGGAACCCCCATGAAATACCCGCAAAGGGTTGCCAGCACCCCCTCACTGAAGTTTCACCAACATATTCTTGCAGATCGAGCTAAAGCATGAATTTGTGTGCACAAGTCATTCTTAGCAGCACAAATCGAACCAGTTGCGGAACTCCCCGTGAAATACCTCCAAGGGCCCCCAGTGCGTTCCCCTGCCCCCCGCCCACCCCGAGTCGCCTCTTAGGTTTGACCAAGAAATTCTTGTCAATCGAGCTAGAAGCATGACATTTGTAACACAAGTCATTTTTAGCATTACAAATCAAACCAGCCATGAAACCTCCATGAAATACCACAAAAGGTACCCCAGCGGTCCACGTGCCGGGGCTTCCAGGGGGATCCATGGCTGGTTCGATTGGTACAGAAGAGATTGAATGGTGTACAACATAAACTTGCTATGAAACTCTCGAAAAAGTACCCATGGCCCCTCAGCGCCCCTCCCCCCTATTCCCACTGCATGAGGCTGATACCCGAACAATTCTTGTTGAACGTGATAAAAAGCATGCATTGTGGTACACCATTCATTCTTAGCAGTAGCAATCGAACCAGCCATGGATCCCCATGAAATACCATCAAAGTCTCCTCCAGCATCCCCCTCTGTGCACCCCCATGAAGCCTCGATGACCAACAAATTCTTGCTGAACGCACTAAAAACATTCATTGTAGCAGTAGAAATCAACTACATACGGAACCCTATGATATATATCCAAGGCCACCCTCTGCCTCCCTGTGTCCTCTCCATGAGGCTGATGTCCAACAAATTCTAGTTCGATTTGTACTGCTACAGATGAGTGTGGTGGGGTCACAGGAAAGGGATCTTACGGGGTATCTCGAGGGGTTCCATAGCTAGCTTGATTTATAAGCTAAGAATTGACTTGTGTACCCAATTTCATAGCTTTTAGCTCGATGTGTATGATTAGCAAGAATTCTGGACCGTAACAGATGTACTACTCTGGAAATCGAATCAATGAACGATGCTCAAGTTTTATAGTTTAAAACGTAGGTATGAAGTAAGGCCTGAGGCCTTTTGAACGCTATTTTAATGTGACTACAATTGTTGTTCTTCTTCTTGTTGGGGAATTTTTGCTCTCACCTAGAGTTCGAACCAAAGGACCTATTTCAATTTTTATGGCTTACAATCGAGTATTAAAAAGGCTCTCTTATAACATTTATTTTAAGAAGATTACAGTATTCTTTTCGTTGTTATTCTTCCTGGAACAAGAAAAAATAATAATAAATATTAGTATTAAAAATCGCTTAAACGTTTGAAATTGGAATATAAGACTTAAAAAACTTAAAGCTCTACAGGAACAGGTATTAGAAAAAGACATGTAAGCCATCAGCGTCACACTGATACGTGTAAAGGAAGCTCCAGCTTGTTTTTGGGGGCGCTGGAGATTTTTTTACGCGCATTAGTGCGACGTTAATGGCTTACATGTCTTTTTCTTATATCTGTTCCTTCAGACCTGTAAGTTTTTTAAGGCTTACATCCGTATTTTATACGCTTAAGCGTTTCTCAATACTAATAAGTCTACATTCGCCAAAAGAAGTAGTTAAGTGAACACGGACACAAACCTATTTGCGTTGCCTTTTGGACTTAAATGTCAGACTCCCTGGGCTGGGAATTGAACCCACGACCTTTAAAACCAAATGCCGAGGCCCTACCGCTGACATGGAAGAAAGGGAACATCCATAGGCAGCATCTAATTCCGTTCTGTTGTTCATCAAAGCTTATTGTGAAATAGAGTTTTCACATGAATTTATAAAACCTTTTGTTGCTAATTACTAGGAATAGAATAGTGAATACTCACTGCGGAGTTTGTACAGAGTTCCTATCCGGAGCCAGTCGTTGAGCTAGCTGCAATGGGCACTGGACATGAGCATAGGTAAAAATGTTAGCGTAGTTTGTCAAAACAATGCTATAAAAGCTGATTTTTTTTTTACCTAGAAATGCTCATTATTTTTATTTGTTGCAAATTTCAGCAAGTGGAATCAATCTTTTCATTTCCGATTTACAACATTAATAATAATATAATATAATAATAATTATAATTTTGTCACAATAGCAACAGGTCTGGCAAGAACCCTAAGATCGCTAACAGCCAGCCTCAATTACAAACAGAAGACAATCACATATAATGATTGATATTGGCCAAGGGAAGTGGAGGGGATTAGGTATTGGGACACGAATGCCTTACCACCAAGGTTAGACCTGCACGAATGCCTCACCAGACAAGATTAGGGACTCTTAAGGCCCCCGATGGCATCGTGTATCGTGTCAGACACGGGAGGTGTAGGATCAGCCCAAGTAAAAAATAAAAGGCAGATGAACAAATGAGACGGTTAAAAAGGATCGTTATGTGAAAAAAAAAAAAGAATGATTATGATAAGTACTAAAAACAAAAGCACCCCATAATGGGAATTGTCACTACCTAAAACTGAATAAATAAATAAATAAATAAAACACTTTGTTGCAATAACAACAGGTCAGGCAAGGACTGAGGGTCACTAACAGGCAGCCATAGTTTCATGGGGCGGGTGCAAAGTTATTAAAAGCCGAATCATCTGCAAGATAAGGCCGTCGCATAAGAGTCTCGAGATTAAACGAGCACTGAAATACATCTTTCGCAGCCTAAAGGATTGGACAAAAACAAAACTTATTAGATCTGAGAAAATCCGCCGCTTTCACAGCATTAGCTTGACTAAACACGTTGTTTGTTTGTCTACCTCCAATGGCCCTTGCAGCTAGCTCAACGACTGGTTCCAGATAAGAGCTCAGTAGCTAAAACGGAGTTATTGCTTCTGCTGTATACGCTCAACTTCTATCGCATAATGACCGAAGACAGGGGGCACTTTCATAAACTCAACGAAGAACTCAGCGCTGAAGTCCACCTCATCAAAGCAGTTCTTAAACACACGGTGAATTTACCGAACCTCAGCGTGACGTCACCGCTGAGGCATCGTGATCAGTGACTGAAGGAGGCAGTTTTTTCGCTGAATCCCCCGACTAAAGATGACGGACTTGCAGTTGTTCTTCCCTAGAATTATTTACGTAAACGAAATTAACGACTGTTGGAAATTGTCGTAACGTAGTGTCCCTACCCAACCAAGCTAAAAGAATAACAAATTATTTGGCCATAGGTGAAAAACGAACTTTTCGGCCGATACTTAACCGTTAAAGTGCTTAGCAACGATCTTGACAACGCAAGGGTGACTGGTGAACAAGTGAAGTGAACAAAAACAGAATCTTTCGTGGCATTGACCTGCATTTTGTTCATGGATGCAGCCAGCGAGTACGTTCTAAAACTATTGAATCGTGATGTCACTTTCGGTGGAAGTGGTCGGTTTTGGTGTCATCGGTCGGCGAGCAGTTTGACGCGTTTATGAAAATGCCCAGTGTGACGTCATTCCGTCGCACGCGAATTGAACACGCAGGCAAGATGACGGCTACTGCTAAATCCCCGATTCAGCCAGCATATAACTTTTTTACACGGACCTTCCAGATCCGAAAAAAATTATGATATTCTATTTTTCGTGTTTTTCCAAATTACATGCCTCGCTCGCGCTAGTGCGCTCGCTGCGGCTAATTACATAACACCAGTAACCCGCACGCAAAAACTTGTCCGGGCAACCGAAACCTGGCCGGCCAAAAACGTGATCCGAATGGCGCCTGAAATCCGAAAGACGCCTCGGATCTGGTTAATCCGTGTAAAAAAAAAAGTTATTTGTATCCAGCCAGAATCGGTGTACGAAAACTACAGCGTTCGCAAAACGTGTATAAAGTCTATGATTGAAGTCCTCTCTCCAGCAAAACTAAAACTATTAATTTCTCCGTTTCTATTCAATATATTTCGACCAAACTTGGCCAGATAGTAGATAGCAAATATTCCTAACTTTACACCAACTTTTATGCAATTCCGTGCAAGAGTAAAAGTAGGAAGCCACACGGAAATTTGAAAACTGTTCACTTGATGATGTTGTTGTTGTTCTTCTTGTGTGACACAGTTTCAAAAAAAACTACTGCACCTACCTAAAATCTGAAACATAATCTGAGCCAGAAATTTCCCTGGGCTTCAACCTTACAGGGACCACTTTTTCGATTGGGTCCATCCATTCCAGAGATACGGGACCCTAAACGATCATTTTAATTGTTTTACATTGTTTTAACCATTGTATTTAGGGAAATATGCCACTCAGCAAACTCCAGATTCCTTCTTCGTCCACGTGTTATGTCTTTGCTAAAAAGTTGATTGTTGAACGGTAAAATGAAAGAAGATTGGTAATTGGGTGGGTGACCTCCATTCCGGGTGTTGCAGACATAGGGCCTTAGGGCTTCGTCGGGCAGATGACCGGGTGCAGTTAACGCTCGCTAAAAACCCTTTTTGAAAGAATCCGGGGATTCTTTGTAGCGGGGATTTGCGGTTGAGATTTGTGGTTTGTGTTTGTGTTAATTTCGTTGGTTTATTTTTAGCATTTGTGCTTAGGAGCGTACAGTTTAGGACCACGGCTTCTGGGAAATAAATGAAATGAAAGAATCCGTGGTTCAGCTAAACGCATATAGATTTAAACCAAACTAAGCTAGGTTGTTAATTTCGGCCTCGAAATTGGCAGCTAGAAACGATAGGATGGCGTATTTATTTCGTAAATGCAGGCTTTCAGAGCTGAGTTGAAGTGGCCAGCAACAATGCATGCATAAACAATGCATACATAAACCTTTGTAGCATGACGCCATAGCCGTACAAAAGGTACACGGATTACTAACAAAAACGTCAAGTGTGCCGTAAAAAAGAGGGTTATATGATTAAAGTTTAACTTTACTTGTTAAAATGTACACGGATAAAATTTGGATGATTTTTAATTGAAATAATCAAATGTACAATTGAGAAAATTGCATCTGTTTAAGTACTGTAGTGCTTTACCTATCATATATTTAAAACGTAAAGCACAACATCACTTAAACAGATGCAATTTTCTCAATTCTACATTTGATTATTTTAATTAAAAATCATCCAAATTTTATCCGTGTACATTTTAACAAGTAAAGTTAAACTTCAATCATATAACCCCCTTTTTTACGGCACACTTGACGTTTTTGTTAGTAATTTAAGTTGTAATCACGTACTGTATTAAAATCATGTGTAGTTACTTTCAGTTTCGCAATCGAAACTGAAAGCAACTCCAAATGAGTTCAACGCCGTAACTTTTGCTTTTGCCGCTAGTGGTGCCGTTCACGAATTAGCATAGGGATGCACTACAAATCCCGAGTTCCCGTCTTCAGAAAAGGATGAAAATTTGAACAGCACCCAAACCCATTCAGCAATAAGTCCAGAGCGCATTTTATACCGATTTTATCAGCTCATTGAAGAAAATTGCTTCGACAGACAAACTGACAGTTACAAAGTAATGAACCTCTGAACGCTTTCGGTCAAAAGTCTCTCACCGCCCCCGGCCCCCTCTCCCCAACCCCTTGCATAGTAACAGGGCTTCGCGACGGCACTTACTATCCTGTTTAGTTATGCTAATACAGAAAATATGCAGTAATATAGAAATGTCCGTTCGGACATATGGCGGGATCTTCGACGCTGCGTAACTTACTATAGAGCAGTGACATTTGCCGCCATATTGGCACCAGTATGGGTTTTGGAGGGCATAACCACAAGGTGCACTACATAAAAATAGAGGGAAAAACAACGGAAGAGCAGATTTCTTAGGCTTAAAATAACGTTGTTTTCTACTACAACAAAAATCGCGCGTTTTAGGTCTAAGAAATCACTCTTCACAGCATCGGCTTCAGTATGACGCCCTTCTGTTTCTCTCTGCAGTGCCCCTTGCAGCTAACCCATTAAGGCTCCACCATAGAATTATATACAATAATACTACGACGTGTCACTGCTCTATAGTTTGTTCCACATTATGTTTGCAGGTACTGTTAGAATCTACCACTGGTATACTTACATGATTTTTCCACTCTTAGTGGAAAGAAACGTGGCGTCATACAGTCAGTTTCCTGCGAACATAATGTCGAACAAACTATATGCTGGCAATGATCGCGTTTACAGTAAAATAGAAACGCTCCCCTTTAGTAGTCGTGGTGATTTACCGTGGAACTACACTATGCGCTTGAATCGACATATTCATTAATAAAGCGCCCCCTTCCGCCCCCGGCTGCTTTCCTGGCTTGTTGAGTGGCTTGGCTGTGGAACTCCACAACGTGTGAATCAACACTTTTTATTTACATTTTACATGCTGAGAAAAGCCACGGTGTTTGGCTGTGAAACTCCACTTGCTTGAAGCGGTATCATTAACACTAATAATAGAGAAAACACCGTTGGATTGTGGGGAGGGAGCGGTAGCTTCACTGTGCTACTCCATTACGTTTGATACTAGACCGTTTACAGTAATAGAGAAAAGCTCCGCCTTGAGTAGTTACAGTGCTTCACTGCGGAACTCCTCTGTGCGTGAATCGGTAGCTTTCGCAGTAATAGAGAAAACTCCCCCTTGGAATATTGGGCGAGCTTTTCTGTGGTACTTCATTATGCTTCAGGCAACAGCCTTTGCAGAGATATAGTAAAGCTCCTCTTCCCCCGTCCCCGCCTTTACAGCCACAGGACTTCAGCACGGCACGGCGCTATACTAAGTATGTCTGAACCAATTACACAGCGTTACATAAGTATAGAAAAAAACCTTTAAAAACCTGAAGTTTAATAAGTATGGCTATACCAGTCTCCACGTATGCAACAAGTTTAAAAAAAAAAAAAGCGTGCCCACCGCAACCCCATCCCGATATAAGCATTACTTTTTTTTTTTCAAGTTTTAATTTTCTTTTTCATTTGTCAAGTGTTAAGTAGAAACAATCGGTGCAAGACACAAATTCCACCCGCAAAATTACGAAGGCAATAGCCTAGTTATTAGTAGCCTAGTAAAAAATTAATTTTTTCGAAGATTTTAGCTAGACGTTTAGAAAAGTTTATTTCCATTGATACGGCAGTTTTTTCTTTTTTTTTTAAATTCTAACTCCTGTAGATATGTCTTCCGTTACTATGTTCAAGTTAGCATCTGCAGAGTGTTATACAAGCTTTTTTCAGAATCAGACAACATCGATAACTTTTTTAATCTCTGGCGTGGGGGGGGGGGGGGGGAAACATTTACTACACAACGACTCGCAACGTAACTTGGATTGGCGAGTTTGTGTCATACTTTAAAGTCAAACGGTCGGCTCCAGTGGTTTAAGACAGTGTGCGCTGATTGAGTGAGCGAAGCGAACGAAAATCAGCGTTTGTTTGCCAGTGTGACCAAAAAAATTGGATTGAAGAAACTCAAGTCAGTGAAACATCGACATGCACATGAACATCCAAAACGTACCAGTGTTGCAAATTATGCATCCAAGAATTCTAGCTATGGCTTCCTCTAGCTATGGATATACTTATCAAACAATAAGCTTGTTTTGGTTATTTCTAGAGCAGTTATGTCATTTTCATTGGAAATTACGTAACGGGTGAACGGACAAAGGGATGACCCGATCTGTCTCATTCGTAAATCCAAAATGACATAAACTAATATATATATAGTAGTGTATGGAAGGACGGGTCTTTAGGTTTGTTTACCTTCTAACTGCAGCTCCATTTTTCCAAAATTTCAGCTCGATTGAAGCATTACGGCAAGATGGAGTGACCAATTAGTTTTCCAACACAAACAAAAAATATATATTCAGGATTGCGTTCAAAAGATCAAGATGAAATTCCCTGATTTTTCCAGATTTTCCAGACCAGTACTGACACTTATCCCTGTTTTTTATTGGTCGAAGAACAGTGCAGTACAGGACTAAAATTATTTTTTCACGTTTCACTCAACTCTCTATAACTATATCTAACTATATCTGATTGCTTTGCTAAATCAGAAATTGCGCTGCGCTAACTGGTACTACTAAAGAGCAGGAAAAGGACACAATCTGAACAAAACTAAAAACTCACTGAACACGTGACGTCCCACATTACTTAGGCCTAAGGAGTTTTCGCTTTATCAGAACTGAAACAAAGAGGAAATGACGTTTTAACTGAAATAAAGTGAAGGTTTTAGAAGTAAAAAAATTAAATCCGTATTACCTACTAGAGATGGGTCAGTGACCGAAACCGAATTTTCGGTTTTTACTGAAAACTGACACCGAAACCGATTCAGATTTTGAGTCGGGTTTTCGTACGGTGTTCGAAAAATCAAAGATTGACTTGTTGTTTTGAATTTTTTAATAATTATCATTTTCTAAGTATATTTTACAGTAAAGCTACTGATAATTTAAAAAGAAAATAGTAGAGGAAAACGGTGCCACAGCTAGACCCTTGCTGGAAGTGAAAGCAGGAGCAAGTGAGAACCTAGTACAACTACAAGAAAAAACTCGAAATATCTGGTTGGGGTGGAGGATGGTAAAAACCGATACCGAAACCGAAACCGCGGTTTTGTGGCCATGAAAACCGAAACTGGAACCGAAGTCAAAAAATTGAACCCGACCCAGCCCTATTACCTACTTATACTTTATAGGTGACAGATATTCCGAAAAAAGGTCAAATTCCCTGATTTTCGGTAAATATTTTTCAAATTCCTTGATTTTTGCCTGAATTTTCCAGACTTGATAAATTCCCTGAATTTTCCCTGAATTTTCAAGACTTGATAAATTCCCTGACCTTCCCTGAATTTCCCAGACTTGATAAATTCCCTGATTTTTCCCTGAATTTTCCAGCCTTGATAAATTCCCTGATTTTTCCTTGAATTTTCCCGGTTTTCCAGGTAGAACGCCACTCTGATATTGAATTTTCTCTCCGATTTATCGACTGACAAAACATTGTATGGGTGCAACAACCCCCCCCCTCCCCCCTGGCAACCACAGGCATAAACAAACGTCTGCTAGTTCGTGGATTTCCGATTTTTGTGAAGTTGAGATGCATACTCCTTAATTTATTTTTAAGGTAGTGTCTGTAGTGATGCTTTTTTTCCGGCAAGCATTTGGACAGATTTGACGTTTCAGTATAGAGCGTCATCAATTCGACAAAACGAATAACCGTTTCCTAGCAACTGAGCCCGAGCAGCCATCTTGTTTGTTTTTTTGTTTTTTTTCGGCTGGAAGTGAACGCACTGTCACAGATTAGAAAGTTAACTAGATATAGTATCTAACGTCTTCCACTTTTACGCGGGGCCCTGGCGGTAGTTGCGGCTACTAATACCTCTGATAATGTTTTTGCTTTCGAAGTGGCACGAAGGCAAAGCGTTATCTGAGGTATTAATAGACGCAAATACTGCTAGCTAGGGCCCTGCGTAGCGCAGGAATAAGTAAGATGCTATATCTGGTAAACTTTCTGATCTATGGCACTGTCAAGCCGGAGCTTCTCGCACCTTACATCCACAGGCCACACGACAGCTATTTCAACGACCACGTTTGTTAATTCTAGAGTAATTGTAGTGTAGGTATCACTAATTCCCTCCTTAATTCAGCTTATCTTGTGTCGTTTAGTGTGGTATGTTTGCGTTACGTGTATGTTCACGTTATATGATCAAGCATGGCCAGTAAACAGTCTATCCTGCCCGACCTACAACAATAGTAGGGGGGGGGGGGGCGCAAAATGGCCGCCACAAGTTCTGTTCGGGAATTGGCTAAGCAAATCACATCGGTGATTTTTTGTACGGTGAGTCCCGCCATCTACTGCCAAATAGCGCCAACTGGCAAAAAGCTTGGTAATTCACTAACTTAATACCCGCGGAAAATAGCTTACACGTACAAATAAATAAATTTCCGTGCAGCCTTTCGCCACAAAACTATTAAATTTCTCCATTGCACATAGCTCTTCAGTAAATAGCGACATATTAGTTTATCTCGAAAGTGTTTCAAGGAAGAGTGGCATCATTCTTTTTGTACTGAAGGTGTTGTCTTCGGTTGACGAAAAGCGGCAACAAGACAAATCAATCGCATCATCGGTACTTCAAGCGGCCATATTGTCCAACCCAGTCGCGGATGCTATTATTCATGCAAGATCCGGCGGCCGGTACTGTAGTAGTGCCATGGTTCGAGCCACCCAATACCTGCCGAACAACCACTGCTAAATTTCCAATCTCTTACACAGCGAAAAATACATTAAGGTTGTAAATCCGAAAAGAAAAAGATTAGAAGCCACTTGCAGAAAATTACAGCAACTGCGGAAAAAATCAAAACAATCGCACATTTTTAGGCCTAAGAAAGCCGCTCGCACAGCATTGGCGTGACTATAAAGACGCCATTGTTTATATACAACACCTCCATTGCGTTGTATAGTCGCTAGGCAACGTAGCGTTTCATATTGCTGATGCTTATATAACATTCGAACATTTTGTTTTCCAAGAGCTAGCCAATGATCCTAATAACAAAACCGAAGTTCAAAACGGTTTAAAGCTATTTACGAAAGGCAAAATAATGCCGTATATTTAGTTTAAAGAGTTCTGCTTGGACATTTTTTTATTTTTTTCAGTGCACCAGTCGAAATGGCGTCATTGGATACCTTATTGTTTTGCTTTGGAACAGCCGCCATCTTGGATCGTGACGTCATTTCCGATTTAGGCCACATCCCTACTGCGTCATTGCCATTCCCATATACGATGCCGTTAAATTACTACTTGCACCGGTCCCAGATTTATTAATCCTAAAAGAAATTCGTTGTGCAAGCCACTCACGACTTTATCTTGCAAAGAAATTTTCCCACTTTTTTTTTTGTACCAGAAAATCTCTTCGGTTTTTGTTGGGGGGAGATTAGAAGGCGATCTCATGCCTTACCAAGAACCGTCCCATAAAATCGTCCCTGCTAATGCCATGACTATTTATTGTGAGTCGACGCACGGGGAAAGGGGTGGGGGAAGACAGTGAACTCTTACCTGCTACCACGACTGATTGTATACAAGCTGGTAGTGTTTTATGTGGGAGTCTCTCAAATTGCGTGCGAAGCCCGAAACCGTAGGGCTTCCAGACATAC
>JAHWFP010058507.1:0-13911 GCA_023313725.1 Lithobius niger
TAAACTGATGCAGTTTTCTGCATTGTACATTTGATTTTCTAAATTGAGTGAAAATTTTGTCCGTGCACATTTTAACACGTAAAGTGAAACTTCAAATCATACAATCCTTTTTTTATGGCCCACTTGACACTTTTGTTTGTAATCCGTGTACCTTTTTATGGCATGCAGTAACATCAACTGAAAACTGGAATTACTGGAATTAAATTTGCACCAAACGGATAATAATGCACATTACAGTTGTATAGAGTCCACTGGAACATTTGCCTAAGGATGATGTTTTCTCTTCACGTTTCCACAAAGTACGTGTGAATAATTGTTGGCTCACCATCATTGTGAGCATTTTTTTATCCTTCAGTCTATGCCTTGCAGTCTAATCTGATCATTCAGAGTAACGCTAGAGTGGCTCCACTAATTGCAAAAATGGTCTTTTTGAGGATGAAGGATATCGAAAATTCAGACTTGTATCATGTTTCAGATAGGTGCAGTAGTTTTTTTTAAACGGTGGCAGAACAACAACAACAACAACAACAACAACAAGTGAACTGTTGTAGAGGGGTTTGACAAAGCTATAAATTTAGTACACCCAAGATTTTAGATTTGTAAATCCGTTGCAAATCTTGTAAATCTAGTATAAATCATGTAAATCTTGTAAGTCACGTAAACCTGGAATAAATCATTTAAATCTGTGTAAATTTTAATATCTAAAACAAAACCCGAAAGGGTGAAAGAACCCACCAAGTTTCAGCCAATCAAAGTAGTGATCTCAGAGCCAAAAAGGCTGCCACCAAGTTACTACATTAGTTGTCAAGCTAATCCCACCGAGTATTAGATCAAAGGTTAAATCAAAAACTTGACCATTGCTACTATCGGTAGCAATGGTCAAGTTTTTGATTTAACGTGTGAGGTAGTAGTCGGTGGGATTAGCTTGGCAACTAATGTAGTAACTTGGTGGCAGCCTTTTTGGCTCTGATATCACTACTTTGATTAGTTGAAACTTGGTGGGTTCTTTGACCTTTGTGGGTTTGGTTTTAGATATCACTTCTTTTGTAGCGATTAATTTTTTTTAGTTTTGCTGGAGTGAGGACTTCAATCATATAAATTAAAGCATTTGCTGATTTATTTCCATTCAACCATCAACAATAAGTGGCGCGGACTGCAAATTTGTTAAGAGCTTAGTGGCCCGAAGCCATACGCCCTACTACAAACAAGTGCATTTTATCACGTGCATTTTATCAACAATGTTGTGTTGCCGATTATTTCTGGCAGTCCGTTTGCATTGTTACTTGTTAACACTAATAACGAGCAATGCTTATTTTGTTTACCGGTGGCATTTTTCACAACATACCGAAAAATAGCATTACAAATGATTGCAATCTTTTTATTTAATGCCTCCCCAAACGTCAAACTTTAAAAGGCACGTATTGGAGTTAAAAGAGTGTTGAATACCAAATTTCATTGGTATCTGTCGCATAATTTATTTTATATGAGCGGAATTAGTAGTCAGCTGAAATCAACGATCTTCACGCACTTTTATGACATTGATACAGTTTATGAACGTGATTGAAATACAACTATTGCTTGTCAGGGCACAAAGGCTGCCCATTTCTAACAATTTTCAAGCTGTTTCACCGCATAGGTATTTATCCTCGCCATCGTGAAATACGCTCAGCTCTGGTTTGTGTTGAAGTACCAAAAGCTAGTGGCCATGCAACAATAATGTAGGAAATAAACAACGACTTTCTTACAATGAAGTCGCTATGTGACAATTATTGAACTTTGCGGGCGGACCACTGGCGTGGTCTTTGAAATCTTCTGCAAATCCATGTAAATCTTACAAAACGTCATGTAAATTATTGAATCTTTTGTAAATCTTCTGCAAATCCGTGTAAATCTTGCAAAACTTCATGTAAATCATTAAATCGTACTTAAACCCCAGAAATCTGCAAATCCGTGTAAATTTGGCAAACCTTCATGTAATTCATTAAATCTTACTTAAATCTTTTGCAAATCTTTAAATCCCACCAAATCCGTACATCTTCGTAAACCGTTGGAAGATTTACAAATGTTGTACACTTTTTTTGTCTTTGTCGAACCCCTCAACTGGTCCTAAATTTACGTGTTGCTCCCTCCTAACAAGTGAACAGTTGTCAAATTTGTGTGTACTGTAGCTCCCTACTTTTTCTCTTTCATAGAATTGCATAATTTTTGCATGCTTATCTACTATCTGGCCAAGTTTGGTCGAAAGTTATTGAATTGGAACGGAGATTATTAACTGTTTTAGTTTCGTTGGTGACAAGACTTCTATAATATATTTACTCGGGTGATAACCAGCAACAGGCATGCAAACTTAAAAACTAAGACTACGGATTCTGAGCTGCCTAACTGATTCTCCCAATGCTTGGCAAACTGAGCAAATACGTCCATGTAACCGAGCAGAGCATCGCGGTTCCCGTCTAGTCTTGGCACACGATTCTGGGGCCGATGGACATTGAACGCAAGCTTCACTCTGATGATTATTCAATTCCAGTCGATGATGCGTGGATCCTGCTCAGGAAGGTTGAACGGCTACCACAAACTTCAATACAGAAACTAAATTTGCAGGCAATTCATGCAGTTTAACTTATTTATTTTATGCTTTTTCGGATTTCCATTTTCATGTTACACTGGGTAACCGCCGCATTGTTTTGATAACACCAGGCTATTTTAGTGAAAAAAATTGTTGTTTCTCAAAGCCTGCTTGTTTAGCAATTGCTGATTAATAAACCTGCTCGGTTCTGCTCGCTATGCTGGGTATTTTTTTTTTTTTGAGTGCTCGGCTTGGGATCGGCTCGGCAGGAAAAAATGTGCTCGCTACAGCCATATTAAAAACAATGAAAGACGAAACGTGATAATGTATGCTGTTAAGATTTAAACAATCTCTAATAAATCGTACATTGTCAAATACAGTGGATTCTTGGTAAATGGATTTATAAAATGTATATAGTGTAGACAAATAAAATGGCTTTGGGATAGAAGATATGCAGAATATTTTCACGAACTTTTGGTCACTTTTTGATGAAGTAAATTTCTCTGATTGTGGTAGTCAATGCAGATGTTGCCAAAGCATGGACCATACCTTATTCATATATTGTTGTTCAAGATCTCATAGCCTAGAACTATGCATTTTCTTTTTTTTTTTGTGTTTTAGAAAGAAAGAAAAATATTATGTTTTGATTTCTTCTTTCAACAGAGGATTCAGTCTCCCTTCCCAGCTATTCGGAAGATTACGAATGTGCAGCCGCTGCCCTGGCTCTCCAGAAAGTTTTACAAAATAGGTTAGTGTGATTGAAACTAGTAAGCAATTGTAGTCTTGTCCAGTAGACATTTTTCGGAGAATTTACAGGTATTCCTTTTGCAATGTTAGCCCATGAGTCTTTGAAAACAAAACAAGATTAGGCCAAAGTTAACAACAACCACTATGGCATTCATTGTTGGCTTAGCAGCCACAAGAATTTCATTGTTTAAGAACGTTTTTGGTGTAAAAAGTTACAACAAATAAGGTTTAACTGTGTAGAAGCTGCATTAGCGTGAATCGTAATGGGCTCATCATGAAGCGCTTCGTCTCTTTTTGTCACTCTTGGCATGTTTCAGTTTTATTTAGAAAAATGTAGAATCATTAAGGCTGCATCAATCCCGTTTCTACTGACCCTGTACTGGTTTCATTCTGGTTGAGACTTCATATTACACATTCATTTTCAAATTCGTGGTAGTCTGCAAATAGTTTATATAAGGCACATACTCGATATCCTTCTGAAATTGATTCCAAGTAGCTCCAACAACTTTCTAAATCCACGAAAAGCTGATTTTAGCGTGCGGATATGTGTTGAAACTGTTTAAACCAATCAATTTGTAGCTCCGAATCTATGGTTTTTCTCCAAGCTATGTATGCCCGAGTAGCCCAGTTCGCATGCATTCCAAATCATGCTTTCATTGCTTATTCGACCTCGATGGGACTTGCCTTTACACGAAACTGGTTTTTTACTTATTTCCGCACCTGACAATCCACAGAATCACAGAAGATGAAAGAACATACCGTAACTTTTTGGCAATAATTTCATGTTTTTGAGTGGTTTTCGCGTATGTGTATGATGTAAACTTGTGCCGCAGGTGGGACACATGAAGTTAGTAGCGGCTCCTCTGGGTAGGTAGAGCCTGTCGAAAATTTAGATGAGTCCTACGCTTAATGCGCATCGTAACTGTCTGTTAATATTTTATAATATACCTTTTTTTACCAATATATTCCACGGTTTATTTTATGTCTTAGTCACATGCGATTACTGTTCCTATGTTGGTGTCAACGCATCCACGAAAGGCAGAATTGTTTGTAAACTAATGCTAACTTCCCTGTCATGCGTGCCTGTAACAGAGAGCACGCAGTAGGCAAAATTCAAGTTTAAAGTTAGCAGATCGAGTCGAGTTTACACAACGAAGTCGAAGTCGACTCGAAATTACGAAGTCAGTACACTCCTAATACTAGGTGATTTTATGCTGTTGACAGTTTCAATTCAATACACATTGATCATTTTAGTATTATTTAAGCAACTTTTCAGTCACATTCATTAATTTTGATTGGGTCAGATTTTCAGCGTATTGTTCTGCAGTATACTTTCTCACAGAATGTGGTAATAACTATTTTTTTTTGCAGTCACAATTCCGGGATGCAGCTGCATTTTGACAGTAGTCCGTCTTCCTCTTCGGTGAAGCATGACAGAAGTGATAGCCTCTCAAATGGTACGTTGGCTTATTATTTTTAATCAGCAGTAATGAGAATGAGTCAATTCTGCTGGGCTTCGTTAATTCTGAGTCAATTCAAAACTGATTTATAGTATTAAGGCCACTTAAAAAAAAGAAAGTTGGTTCTCGAGCCTTTTTCTCAAGAAATCCATGCGGGCAGGTGGAATTTTTTTAATTTATTTTTCGACACATTTTTCTGTTCATTTTGTGGAATTATTGTTTATTTTGGGCAAAATAAATAGAGTAACTCATAATACGTGATTCCATGATTATCCAAAAATCGCGAATCTTAAATTAAGCTTCTGACGAAGTTTATTTTCAGTGGTACAGGATTATTGCTATGTTTGGGGTCATTAAAGTTTCCACCGACGATCGCGGAAATTAATTATTTCCCCCAAATCGCACGTTTTTTTACCAAATTTATAGATTTGGTTAACCTTTTAAGCAGGGAGTTACAAAAAATTGTCGTCGGTCATGGAGCGAGTTGGGTTTTTTTTCGTCACCCATGGAGTGAGGCACTAACGAAATATTTATTCTTGCAAAAATTATTGATACAGTCCAATTGTGGAAACTTGTCTCTACCATGACAAGTATGAAGTAGGCATAGATGTAGGCTAAGCTAAAAAAAAAAATCAATTTATTTTTTTTTATTAGGGGTTGGGGGCACGGAGTGTCGTGGAAACTTAATTTTATTGACGCAGAAAGTGGTGGAAACGGCATAGGGGTTGCCGCTAAATTACACCGAAAAAGTTAAATTTTCGGCGCGGATTTTTTGATTTTTGGCCGCGGACAATGAGCAACTTTAAAAATAAAGAACACTGCCTTGTAATTCGCTTACCACGTGTCCATACAATTATTTAACAACAAAAATGGTAATTTTATATTTCCATTTCTCACTAAGGACCATTTTTTTTTTTTTATCTGTAACTGCTATTTTTACATCGTTCTTTTAAACGAAAAACCGATGGTACGGCACAAATACTTTGGTTGATGTTCATCATAAAACAACTTGCGGTCAAAACGCACCACCAAAAACTGTCCAATTTACCAGCAAAACCTTGCCAAACTTTGCAAACCTTGCCAAACTTGCAAATTTTCAGCAACCTTTCTAGTTGTCTTCTTCAGGCCACAGCCCAAGATACTTCACACTTCTAGTCTCTAACGGACTTTTAGCATTCAAACTTCCCTCCGCTCCACAGTTAGCCTTGGTCGTTCTTTTTATTTCCCGTCAAAAAATCAGTGTGGGCGGGGCTTGAGAACCAACTTCGTTTTTTAATGGCCTAAAATTTCTTCTTTTTTTTTTTCGAATTAGCAACACCACTTCTAAAATTCACAAATTTATTTATTTATTTTTTTTTACGATTGAATGGTTGCCTACTGACTTGTAAAAAGGAAATGTTTGGATTTAAATCCTGTTCAATGCTGTGGTTATCTTGGGATGGAAAGGTACAGTGGTTGTCAGGAAATTACCTTTATCAGATTCAAACATTAATTTACTGAATGACACCACAAGCATTGCGTTATCACAATAGTTTAACTTTTTGTTCAACCATTTTCAAATTCAAAGGCAACAGACATAACGACCAAGCTTATAGATAGCAGGTATGAAGTACATACATAAACGATGTTTATTTTATCACATAACCTTATAAACGTTCCGAAACAATGGCTATTTTTACATTCTGTTCATGCTTGTCTGTATTGATGCTGGTGGGCTGCAGTAATGAGGTTGATTCCTCAAAACTACAACAACCAATGTGGTAGGAGGTGATTATACTGTTCCATTTGTCAAACATTGAAATAGGAATGATTAGAATACATGCAAGTGTGTCTTGACATTAAACTAATCTTGTTACTTTATTGAAAATGTTTACTACAAAATGGAATTACTCAACCACTTGTTGGACTATGTTCTTTTAGGGGATCTTAAGTCTGCCATCATTGTGATGATGCAAAAAAAGGAAGAAGTTGATGAACAGAATAAGTAAGATAAATACCGTAATTCTGCTTGAGCGTTGGTATAGAGGAACCCGTTAATATTCTGTAATTATCAACAGGTCGCTTAGGAATTTGCTGGATCGGGAGATGGAGATGTGTTCTGGCCTGCGAGTGGAAATTGAAGAGCTCAAAAAGAAAAATGTAGACAAAGTTGATAAGCTCCACAACAAGATTCAAGCTTTGTCGAGGTTCGATTTTTTTTTTTTAATTTAGCTTATGGGGTTTTTATTAGTAGCAGAATTCTTACATTTATGCGCAGATGGTGAAAAATGCTTGCTGCTTTTAGTAATTATTTAAGAGAAAAACTTAAATGTCACTACAGTATTGAGTTGAAATATGTTGAATTGCGTAGTCATTGTAGGAATGAATAGCTTCCTTTAAATTGTCGCATTTAATCCAGTGTATTGTTTGGGCTTCGACTTTAGAACTCAAAGGAGCTATTGTCGACACCAACGGGGCCACATCGGCCATTGGCGTTCTTCTTCTAGATTCTTCCTGCTGCACTTTGTCAACAAAGTATAATTTGGATTCACATCATGTTCTTTAATTAATCACCTGTGTAAAGAGCTACGCTGAGAGATCCGAGGTGTATTTATGTCATGATCTTTCAATTTTAACGATCTTTTCGTCTGATTGTAAAACGCAAATTTTGTATGGATTCAACTTAGATTCACATGCCCGACTAAGCTTACGTCAATACAAGGTATTTTATGAGTGCATACCGCACGCACTACCTCCAGAAAAGGAATTAAAATTGGACATTATAATAAGCAAGGCAACACAAGCTCTTTGTATGTGTCCAAAACGAAAATTGAGGAAGTGTGGTTATGCGTGCTGGGAAGTTGGCAAGCAGACGAGCCACGAAATAGCACTTTAAAGTATTTAAAACGAAAATAAACTTAGAGTAAACTGAGGTATTTTTGGTGGATGAAAAAATTATAGATTTTACTAGACTTTCCTTGAATTAAAGGAGAATTCAAATAGATGAGGGCCAGGGGCACCTGTCTCCTGATGGAATTGATTTCGCTTGCGGACCAAGTTGCTCACAGGTTCAAAGAGAACAATAAATAGCCTTGGATTGTAGGTGCAGTCCGCAAACTTTCACTCCACCATTCTTCGTCAGGGAGAAGAACAGCGTAGAGGAACTCTTTAGACATAACTCGCCCTCACAGATTCTCCTTCAAGGTGACACTAGTAAAATTTACAGGGTGTCCACACATTGCACTTTCTCAGTGGGAGACGCCATTTTCTTTGTGACGTCATACTGCCGCGCTGTTACTCTTGATCTTTGACAATGGCGCTACTACAAATTCCTACCTTTCACTGCAAACCGCATATGAATTGGCCTTTTTTTAAGAAGTTATTAATTTTTGTAATTGGGGGAATTATTTTGCTAACTCCCTCCGTAATCTTATTTCTATCTCGGGGCACCTGTCTACTTGTAGGAGAGTAACAAGACAATGGACCATGTGGAGAGCCTACTCATTTAACCGCTAGAAAAGGAAGGGTTTAAGTTGCTTCTCTGCAATCCCCTACTTCTACCCATTTCTTTTCTTATATGTTCACTCAGTAGTCTATTACAGTATTATTGTTCCTATTTTTTTTTGCTATGACCCATCTCTAACTACACCAGTTACACTAAACTGGAGGTTTTGCAGCTACAGTACTCTGACTGCTTGCACAGACCCACTAGGGTAAGTGTCCCGCTGTTGACAGAAAAGCCAAGTGTCTCTTGAAGCTGGGAAATTGGCCGTCAGTCTTAATATTTGGTCAACTTCTAGTTGCCTTTTAAGTCCTTCTTAATGAGGTGTCAAGTGCCGATACCGATACATTGAATGTCTGCAGATTTACCGATACGGTATCTGCATCTGTACAGCAATTCACAAAGAATAAATTTAGGCGGCCACCATTGTTGCTACGTTTACTTTACGGTTGTGTGTCTCTTAATAGCTTCCTCCACTAACGTGTTTCAGGGAAAATGAATTGCTGAAACATCAGCTAAGGAAATACGTAGGTGCCGTCCAGATGTTAAAGAGAGATGGAACGAAGCCAAATGAAGGTTTGTTAACCTAACTTATCAGGTAATGGGTTTGGCACAATTTGAACGTTCATTGCCAGTTTGTTAATCGAGTTACTTTTTAGTGTTGGCTTGCCTGACGGGTGATAGTACTCCTGCCATTCCTGACCCCAAACCGTACATAGACTACCACTTTGAAGCTACAGAGTACGAGAGGAAGTTAATTCAGGTAAAAAATATATTTTTCATAGTTAGTGAATGTTTTTTTTTTTTTTTTTGGACGATTCCGACCTTATGCTCCCGATTTCTTTCCAGGTAGCAGAAATGCACGGTGAGCTCATGGAGTTTAACGAGCGACTTCATAGGCTTTTGTCTCAAAAAGAAGCTGTTGTTCGAAGGTTACGGGAAGAACTGGTTGATTTAAGGGGGCCAGTAAGTGCTCTTCCATGTTTCAGCATATTACTTTCAGACAGCTTTTGTGGGCATTCAATAAAATAGTTCATTTACCCGAATTTTGAACTGTTTGAACTATTCGTATCCATGTGAAATTTGTATTCCTGTATGGTGTGGCATACGTGTTTGTAAATCGCCTATTAAATGCAATGGGCTGTTAAAATTAATTCGATGACAGAAGGGGGGGAATGCCGTAACAAAGTTATAATTCAATTATTGACTCTTGTGTCCAGGGAGGGTGTTTAGGCCTAACTCCATCGCAGAAAAGTTGGTGTTTGTGCGATCATTCTTGTACAGAACCTGGGTCCAGTTTTAGCTTTAACACAATGACTTTACTCACTTTATTAGTTAGTTTATTTAGTTTGATTTATGTATGAAGATTTTCGTCAATTTTTCTGCAGAAAAACCGTGATTTAAAGGGACTAAAGCATTGCTTTCCTTAAATGTATGAAGCTTATAGTCAATTTCTGAAGAAAAATTACGTTTAAAAGGGGCGTGCAGGAGGCGGGCTGTATGTAACTAGATCATTTCCCGATTTCTGACATTAATAGGCGATTTGCGGTAAAGATTTTATTAACAAGCTGAATATTTTAAAGACTATATTAACTTTTAAGCTTTAGTAGATTTTTGGTCTAAATTATCTTCTCCCAGGTTGAACCAAAATTGTTATTATCTGATCCGATCCAACATGGCTCAGATTTGTCAGGCATTGACAGGTTTGATAAAGTTTGACAGTTATTCTTTTTGTTTATGTGGAGGCTCTTTAGAAATTACCTCACGTCGTTTAATAGAGGCAATGTTGTATGAACATTTTTTTCGTTTGTCTTCCTCTCAAATAAATATGGAGCTTTGGCAGCTTGTGAGACTTAACTTTCACTTTTCTTTAAACAAATACAGGATGGTCCACAAAAAACTGACAACCCAAAATTGTTCAATTCCAACTTTTCTAGTTAGCAACCCTTGATTTTTGTCCTATCCTGGTTCGGAGGGGTGTTAACTAGAAAAGTTGGACTTAGAAAATTTTGGGTCGTCAGATTTTTGTGGATTACGAAAATAGTTTTTGCTTCTTTACATAATCAATTACTTCATTCAACTTTTTTTCATGTTGAACTGAACTGACATGGCAAGGCCTTTGAGTTGGTTAAAACTTCTTTGTGAGAGGTTTCTCTTTCCCATGAGTTTTGAGGTGAAGATAACCTGCTGGTCATGCAAAATTAAGTGTTAATGCATGCCAAGAATTGCATTTTGGCTACTGAATTGCTCTCAAGAAAATTCAGCGACATTGACAGAGGTCCAAGTTCGGAACTTTGAGCCAGTGCAGATTTGCACCTCAGCATGAACAAAAAAGAAGTGCCTCAAGTGCAAAAAAAAGTTGGAGTACATTCGGCTTCACTTCTGGTTTAAATTAAGTTGCTATTAGCATCACTGTTTACAACTAAAAACCTTTACCCAAAGTTTGGCGAAATGGAAGGAATGTTACCATCTGAGCTCCTTTCAGACTGTTTAGAACACCACAGATTTTACATCTCTGTCTCGTGTTGTTCAAAAGTTTTGAAAAGCTCACTTGTGGCATGCAATTCTACACTCCGAGCTGTGTCCAGACTGCAAAAAGCGATTTCTGGAGTGCCTCTATTCTGGTGCTAGCACTAATTCAACCCCTTAGTCCATGCAAAAAAAAAAAGGTGAGGTTCTCAGCGAGGTTGCAAATTGAAGCATCGGAAACCAGACATTTTATTTTATTAACTGACCACATTTCTTTGACATGTACCTAGCTCAAAGCTGAAAGAGTATTCAGTCAGCCTAAAAAAGTATAATATTTTTCTAACATGTTATTTAGGTCATCTAGTATTAAAATATTTTAGTTTTTGCCAAATACCTTCGTAATGGTTTGTGCTACAGGTTTGAAATTTGCACCAATGGAAAGCTTGTTTCGAACGTGTTAAAATGGTGTACCGGAATATAAAAAAAAAAATGGTCAAAATTTGGCGAAAATGTTTTTTTTACCGGGTGGATCAAGATTGAGATAAAAAAATTTTGACCTGCAATAATTTAAAGCACCCGCACATGTCTGTAAACCAAACAATTAACTTTGCATGGCCTTATGTTACCGGAAAAAAAATCGTATAGTGACAGCAATTTCTGATTTGGATTATCTTGTATCAATATGCAGGATCATTAATATCTGTCGTAATATTTCTTTAAGAGTAGTTTTGTAAAGCAAGACGCTAGTGTGGGTGGTGTGTAATTATTATCTTTGTTACTAGCTGCCAGATGACAATCAGAACTCTGATGATGATATCAGCATTACATCAGACTATGACACGTAAGTGAAAATTTTGTTGACGTCAGGAAATTGTTACTGCAACTTTTAATCCTTAATTGTAAACTTATAACTGTTAATGCACACTATTGTGAAACATTTGCCAATGACAGTATTTTTCTTGTATAGATCTTCAATGACAGCAGCGTCACGTGCACTTATTAACATTTGGATTCCATCAGCATTTTTAACTGGCAAGTCGTCTGACAGCCATCATGTGTACCAGGTAAACAATGTTCTTCATTGATGAAATTTAATGGCTAATAGATTGGTTGGTGGGCCGGAACTATCTAATGGAGGCGGGACAGAAATTATTATTCCTGAATGTTGGTGTATGCAGTTTTTGCTGCGAACGCAGTCAGCACAAGGCTCAAACGGCCAAAACGTTAGGGGATGGCAAGCTGAACTTAACAAAATCTCAGGTGAACCCCACCCCCGCGTTCTTTTTCCTGTCAAGTGAAACATTCGGCTATGTGATGACGTCGGCTGGGCTACTAAAATGGTGTCGATGGAACTATTTGCGAATATCTCGCCCCTCACTCCCCCACCCCATCCTTTTGACTTTTGTAGCACGATTGTGTGCCTTCTACACTGTCCACTTTCTTCACGTCTACCCTCTTGAACGTGCAGAAGTATAACAATCCAGAAACTGGTGCCGTTGAAATGTACATGCAAGACTTTTGACATTGGCCCTCTTCTTCCACTGAGCATGTAGTATCTCCCTCGCGTTTATTCCTGGTAACGGATGTGTGAGCTCCTTTATCCTTTGTAGGAGTTTTGGTAATCCCACCCTCAGCTCACTCTGATAAATAGTTGGCGTATTAATCCTAGGTTGGCTGCTGCTCCTGATCAGCACCTAGGTGACGATTCTGTACGTGGCCTTATTCATTGATCTGGCTGTCTTGTCGACATCACCACCTTCAGCCTCATACTCTTCTCTATCCCAACTCATCACAATCTTTCACTTTGGAAAGATGCAGGAAAACCTAGCAATGTCATCTTTAGCTTTCGCCTCCAGCTAAACCTTCAGAAGAGATTTGACTGGTGACGTATGTAGCGAACGCATACATTTTAGGTCTGCAGCTCATCACTCCACCATCGTTACGTGTTTACCCCTCCTGAAGAAGTTATGCTGAACCTTACGAAATATGGACAGAATGTATTTTACTTTAGCAAGTTGGGTTAGAATTTAAAATCTTCATATGTCACGAACATATTTTCCACAAAATTCTGCAGTTCAGAATTAACCTTTTGCATTAGACTTCGGTGGTGGGGGCGAGGGGAGGGTGGAAGGATGGTAAGAGTACACTTGCCAAGTACGCATACCAAGGTACTTGGTAAGTGCAAAATTGTGCGTATGTTGTAATAAGTAACTTCTGTAGCCATATCATTTCTGCCATCACTTGGATTCACAACATTTGCAGAACACTGCATTTACAAACCTGAATATCTGCTGCATCTGTGGTTCTTATTTATTGTCTCTTATCAGGTGTACATACGTATACGAGATGATGAGTGGAACATCTACAGGCGATACGCACAGTTTTACGCACTCCACAAAAAGTTAAAGAAAACCAATCCCATTGCAAACACTTTCGACTTTCCTCCCAAGAAAGCACTTGGGAACAAGGTGAGTGGGTTGTTTTTTAGTACCTCGACATGTTTTTTTTTTGTACTGTATTTTAAATTGTGTAGAGTGGGAAGGCAATTTTTTTATTAATGAGTAAAACATACATATATTTAACTGAGCTGCTACTGTGTTCCGCTTTGTTACCACTTGGAAAAGTTGTTGTCTTCTGTGATATACTATACTGTACTTAATAAGGTTGCACGAACACACATTTTTTCACCGAACCGGAAAAAACCTTAAATCATACGGACGTGGAACACTGCAGAACCGAACGAAAATGTATTGTTCAAGACTTGTACGTGGACCAGGGATGGGTCAGTAATGAAACCGAAAACTCCAAAATACCAGTGTTAACCTGGTTGATTTTGGTTTCTATTGCCTGTTGAAAATATAATTACCTTTTTTATAGCATTCTCCTTCTCAAAATGCTGCTCAATCTACAGAAATTAAATTGAAGATGTCCTTCTGGTTCGCTACCTAATGCACATCGTACTGCGCAGCCTCCATCATAAAATGCCGAAGCGGAGCGGTAAGCTCACCTTTTCGGACCTCTATTGTGCCCCAATGGCGACAAGAGGGGAGGAGGGCGGGACCAAGGTAATGTATATTTTTAACAGGCAATAGAAACCAAAATCAACCATGTAACACTGGTATTTTGGAGTTTCTAGTTGCCTATACATTACCTTTTTTATAGCAATCCCATAAACTTTGTCAAGGCGG
>JAHWFP010058507.1:13921-72284 GCA_023313725.1 Lithobius niger
GGTGGAGCCCCTGAGTCCACTATTGAAGAGAGTAGTGAGGAATCGGAGTAGGTCATGCATAGGGGATGGATTGGATCAACTTGTTGTGAGATACACCAATGAAGCCATCGTTTCCAGTGACTGCCGTAAATCTTGTTGGTAGAGGATCGGACGGCTCGTGATGCGATGCGAGTGGCCTCGTCTTCAAGAATGCCAGACGCTCGGAGTAGCTGGATGATAGTAGCCACCCGTGAAGTCGAAGTGATTGGTGGTTCGGGTGGAGGACCGATCCTTTGTGTTGGGACAGGAGGTCCGGACCGTTCGGGAGACGACGAGGAGAGTCGATGAGGAGGCAGAGTAGTAGTGGAAACCAGGCTGCTACCGGCCAATTCGGTGCTATCAAAAGGAATCATCCTTGTGAATTGGCGATTTTGCGTAACACGAGAGGAAGGAGGCGAGGGGGGAGGACGCGTACGCGTAGAGGTGATCCCAATTTAGTGTTAATGCATCCACTGCCCAGGCCTGAGGATCTGGAAAGGGGCTGACAAATAGGGGAAGTCTGGCATTGCACCTCGTGGCCAAGAGGTCGACCATCGGGTGATCCCAGAGGTGGAATAGGACGGAGCAGATGGTTGAATGTAATGTCCATTCGCTGGTTGGTGGATTGCGGCGAGAAAGGGAATCCGCAATCACATTCAAGACCCTGGAATGTGAAGTGGAAGAAGGCAGATGCATAGTTGAAAGATTTGAGAGGTGACGTGATGGAGAGACAGAGAGCGAGTTCCGCCCCCCTTCCGTAGGTAGGCGACGGCTGTCGTATTGTCTGTATGGACTTGTACTGTCCGTCCTGCTACATGGTCGTGAAAATGGCGAAGGCCAAGAAGGACTGCTAAAAGTTCCAAGTGATTGATGTGGAATGACATCCCCTCCGGCCAAGTGCCGGAGATGGTTAGGTTGTCGATGTGAGCTCTGCAACCTGCATCCGTGAAAAGGTGGACTTCTGGGAGAGGTTCGTGGAGAGGAACTGTGGCAGTCTGATTGAGGACGTTCATCCACCATCAGAAGGTGTCCATGGGAAAGAAGGGATCTAGAGGCTGGGATGGCAAGGTTAGTGCAAGTTGAGGATCGCCTCTAAGGCTGGAACGATAGTGGTGGAGTGGGCGCGCCAACCACCTGCTGTAAGGGACGAGGTCTGCGAAGGAGTCGATGGTTCCGAAGGTGGATGCAAGATCTTGGAACGTATGAAGAGGCAGGCGGACAAAGGTATGGGCGGAACGCATGTGACTTTCTATGCGTTCTAGGGATGGCATGACTGTTGCCTTCTTGAGGTTGAAGAATACTCCTAGAACATGAAGGTTTGAGCGGGTTGGAGACGAGACTTCGAAAAATTTATCCCTAAACCGAGGTGATGAAAAAGAGACAAGACGTCGTTCTGATTGCTGGAGAGTGTAGCAGGGTTGGGATGCAGAAGGAGACAGTCGTCGAGAAAGGCACGTATACGAATGTCTTGTTGATGTAGGTAGGCTAGGACAGGACGTAGGACCATGGTGAAGATGCGTGGGGCAGCATTCAGTTCGAAGGGGAGACAGAGAAATTCAAACACTGTGCCGTCTAATAAGAAATGGAGGAGGTGGCGGACAGATGCATGAAGCGGAATGTGAAGGTATGCGTCCGCTAGGTCGAGTGACACTGTCCAGTCGTTGGGTTGTAATGGATGGAGGAGACTTGTTTCCATTTGAAAGTGTGGATTGAGGATGAACTGGCTCAGTGGTTTTAAGTTGAAAATCAGACGCGTCCCACCTGATTTTTTGTTGCTCAGAAAAATGCTGATGTAAAAGCCTAGAGTGAACCGAGGTAGCACTACATGGATGGTTCGTTTGTGAAGAAGGGACGTTATTTCCGTCCGGAATGGAATGGGATGGGAGCTGGAGCTTCTAGTTCCCATGGTGGATCTTCCGGGGGTTATCAAAAACTTTGGCTTGAAGCCATGTAAAATAATCAAGAGGATCACTGGATCTGAGGTTACCTTTTGCCAAGCTTTGGCATAGAATCGAAGACGTCCCCCTAATTCTTGTGGGGGAGACTGAATGTCAATAGTTATCACGTCCCCTGTTGCGGGGACAGGAGGAGGAACATTGGCGTCTGTCAGGAGTGGATGGTCTGCGCAGGGAACGACCACGTCCGCGTCCCTGGGAACGGGATGGAAAGAGCGATGCGGATCGTGGTGGCGGAGCAGAGTCAGGTGCTTTCATGGTCTTCCAGTCGTCCTTAAGTTGATCCGTTTTGGAGGACGGAGTGGATCGTTGTCGTCGATTCTGACGATTCTTGTTACAACGAGGCTTACGAGAAATATCAAGGTGAGGAGCCACTTTAGGGATCAGTCCACGGAACAAAGATTCAGACTCGTGAATAGGTTGGTTCCGCAGGAGGTAACGGGTCGAATCATGAAGGTTGGATGCTGTGTTTAGAGCAATCTCTCGAAGAAGGGTGGAGTTAAAGCGGGCACGTGTAAGCCAGTGTAAAAACTTGGTTGATAAGGAATGCTAGTTGGCGGGTGTTCTCAGGAGGAGGATCGGTGTAGAGCCTTTCACATAATGCGTTGGCTACTATACTCAGGACGTTTGCTTGGGACGCAGCACGAAGACCCAGACGGAAGATGCGGTCGTTGTCACATAGGACGTAAACAAGGACTGCTGCTCTTCTAGGAAGATAGAGGGCGGATCCAAAATCCAGCTTTGCATCCGAGGTGAGAAATTCTGATTGAAGATATGTGTCGAAGTTCCTAGGATTGGCTGTCCCCTCGCCAATGGGACGAAATAAGTAGCTTTCGCGACCCGGACGAGGATGAGGTGGATCCTTATCTAATTCGAGAGGTGTCCCGTTATCAAGGAGGACACTGCCAGTCCTAAGTAGCGTGGTGAGGAGCGTAGTTGACTGTCCTAGTAACGGTGGTTGGTGTGGAAGTTGATCACGTAGGCCAAAGCCGAAACCAGTAGCAAGACCTCTGTTCTTAGATACTCGATCGGAGGCAGATGATGGCTTGTACAAGAAACAATCCGGAACGATCCTCTCGACTGTCTTCAGTAACTCTGTGGTAGCGGGATCTCAGAAGGATCAGGGTCTCCCTGGAACGGTGGGCCAGGTTGATCCGATAGGGATGGGTCCGGAGAATAATAGGAGTCTTAAGTCCTTGTCCGCAGGAGGGACCGGAGGAGGCAACTGAGCGGATGGGATAGGACGGGATGGATCGTCCGGGACGGTAGAAGGCCCAGCATCGTCAAGGGAAGGCTTGTGATGCTTAGGAATGGAAGCAAGCTAGGCTGAAGTGTAATCGGAGACTGGTGCGTTTCGTTTAAAAGTTTGGAGTGAAGGGTCCATGAGGGTATGCACCTGTGACGGAGTAAGCGGTTCACTTGTCCGCTGAGTGGCGGAATGTCCAGTCACCGAAGGACGGGATGAGTGCGAGGACAAATCCAGAGGAGAGAGTTGCGGACCCACGGAGGAGACCAACTTGGCAGCAACCTTCCGGGCTTTAAGCTGAAGCTTGAGGCAAGCATAGCTTTCTTTGGTATGAGAGAGTTCAGCAGCAAGAGATCGCAAGTGTTGTGCTGGCGGAGGCTGACTGCATGGGTTCGGGGACGTGGCTGCACTGTCACAAGTCATCGGAGCTGACGGCTCAGAAAGGAGAGGATTAGGCGGCAGACGAGACTGCTCCAAAGAATCCTGGTCCGCAGTAAGTTCGAGAATTTCGACGTTATCCGCAACCGGAGGACCGGAGGGGATGCGGAACGAGGAGTGCGGGATGAGGAGCCATCCCTCAGCGTCCCCTTGGCACGAGGCATGAGGACAGGTTACCGAGGTTAGGATAGGATGCAGCGATGGCACGTAGCTGGTAGCGAAGTGAACAGTGTGGTGGCGTAGAGAAGAAAAGGCGAGCTTAGCGCTCCGGCTTTTATGTGATGGAGGTTGCGCAGTAGGTAGCGAACCGGAAGGACATCTTCGATTTAATTTCTCTAGATTGAACAGCATTTTGAGAAGGAGAATGCTATAAAAAAGGTAATGTATACAGGGTGGGGCAGAAAGGACGGAACACCCTTGGCAATCAAAGTTGGTTAATGTTAGGATAATGAAACTTTGCATGGTATGTAGGCGAACGGGGAACCAACTAACCATGAATCGATCACTGACCTTGATGCATATTTTCAAGGTCATCAAGATGCTAACTTTTTAACTATGCTTCGTAGAACCCCACTGTAAATTAGAAACTTGTAGACAGTGTCAAGGCATGGCCAATGCAAAAAACAGAACGAAACTCGGTACGTTAGTTTAGGAGTTACAGGCATTACAAGAATCATTCTGTTGTGCTGGCCGAGTGGCTTTCCTGCCACACAGTTCTGTCTCAGGCTCTTTTGTACACCATGCATTGTATTGGTAGGTAATGGTGTTGGCAGCATACGCAAATTGGCATAATTCATTAACCGTGATCAGCTCTGAAACAAAATCAGAAATATTAGCCTGAGGGAGGAACAACATTAGTTTCATTTCTAGACGACCACGGTGACTAAACTATGCCAACTATGCTGTAGTTTGCAGCACCGTTCTGTTTATACGTGTAATGAGCAGGTTATGTTGAGCTAGTGTTGAGTCATCAGTGTGTCAGTTGCTGTTTGTTTCCAAGCATGCTTCATGTACTTTGAGGACCACTGGACTTAATTTTACCTAACTCCTAAACTAGCGTACCGAATTTCGTTCTGTTTTTTGCAGTGGCCATGCCTTGCCAATGTCTACAAGTGACCTTGAAAATATGCGTCAAGGTCAGTGATCGATTCATGGTTAGTTGGCCCCCTCGTTCGCCTACATACCATGCAAAGTTTCATTATCCTAACATTAACCATCTTTGATTGCCAAGGGTGATCCGTCCTTTCTGCCCCACCCTGTATTTTCAAGGCAACTAGACACCAATTTTCGGTTTTTACAGAAAACCGAAATCGAAACCGATTTGGATTTTGTTATTTTTTCGTATGGTGTTCGAGAAATCAAAGATTGATTTGTTGTTTTAAATTTTTAAATAATGATCATTTTCTATGTATAAATGAGAGCAAACTACTAGTCATGAAAAAAGAAAATACAGTAGTAGAGGAAAATGGCCCACAGCCAGGCTCTTGCTTAAAGTGAAAACTGGAGCGAGTGAGCAAGTAATATTACTGTTACAGAAAAAAAAGACTATATATAAAAACCGGTTGGGGGGGGGGGGTGGAAAAAACCGATACCGAAAGGTCAAAAAAGTGAAACCCTTAGAAGCTCTTATTTGAGCATATATCAAGAAATCTCCTCCACCTTTACATAATGGTTATAGCTAGGAACATGTGGTTTGGAACATTAGAAAGCTGGTGGAAAACATTTTAATTAGGCTGTATTCTATACGGCTGCACCGATACTGATCCTGGTTCGGATCGGTTGACGATATTTGTGATATTGGTAGCGGAGCGGATCGGTATTGGCAACTTTCGCTGAAATATCAATAACTCTGGAACCGTTCAAGATAACGACAGACGGTTTGCGGTGTTTTGTTCAGGGACTTGCCAGGGAATTTCATATTTATTTTGAAGTTTTTTATTTTAACCCTTTCGGATCTAAAACCATTTTTATAGTTTGCTGCAAAAGAGGCCACAGCCATAATACGGCCGCCGTGAACTTGTTACATGCCTCAGTAAAATAACTATGCGGTCTCCGATATATAACAGATTACAGACGTAATAATTATATTGTGCATTACTGTACAAAAATAAACTAGGGACCACCTTATTATATTTTCGTAATTAAAAAAGTTCTACTACATAAATACTCTAAAGAAAATATTCAACTTGCAGTACCCGGAAGACCTTGGAATGATAACATTCACTGGTTATTCTTCCATTACAGTAGTGTTGGGGGGTACCCGAAATTTTTGTGAGAATGCCGGTACCAGCCTAGGTACCGCAGTACTCGGTATTTAACGGTTCTTAAAATTTGGCGGTACCTCCTGTACCAGCGGTATTTTTTTAAGTAGCCTAATTAAACTAATTAAGGTTGGAAATGGAATCATCAATTTCGTTTACATAGCCCCTCCCCCCTCCAAAAAAATACGCATAAAAAATAATCACCAAGTAGGCTACTGAACTTTGAACTCAATTTTATTTTTCTGTTGGTTCTTATGATGGTTGTAGCATCAAAGTTACACAAATTTTGCTCCACTTTTGTGCATTGTTTATAATTCCAATTTTACCATTGTTGATGTTTAACTGATTATTACACTGCTTTTAGCCCTACAACACACGGTATTTGGTACTGTTGCATTTTTGGTACCGCGGTACACTGTGAGAAGTGGTATACCGCCCCCAACATTACATTACAGTATCGTTTACTGCTTCCGAAATCTTTTTTGGAACATTTTTAACAATGTACAAGTGGTTTACAGTTGTTTTATTCGTCAGTATTCACGATCCGTTTTGGTCGCCATCGCGCTCCTAGCCGGCTGTCCGTAACAGACGCGTGCATGCTAGCTCCTTGACGTCACTTGAGACTGGGCCCCATCGCGTTACTAACGGATGTTCAAAAAGGTCGTTGAAACTGAGAAGCTTATTCGAGGCATAAAGGAAGTTTAGAGTTGTTGGCCTTCCAAACCCACATTCAAAATAAAGAAGAGTTGATGAATTATTGAAGATCCATCGGCTCCTGCCATCCAATACCTAGTTAAAGACGATCTGAGAGCGAGAGGCTCATGGCAAAGTGGAAGACAAGCGTGCCAAATTCAAACTTAGGAGACAATCTAAACCAAACGGATCACAATTTTCAAGCAGCCTGAAAGACAGTTGAATGAAGTATAACATGGTCGACAAGAACTATAAAAAATTTGCAGAATACATTGCATGATTGTATTTTTGAGATTGAGCGTTAAATATTAAATGAACTTCCAAGGCAATGTTCATCCAGATTCTCAAAGTACACTCAATTTTGAAAACGACACACGAACATTGTTCAGTTCATGCTAGAACCTTATAGTGTAGGGATAAATTAAAATTTACAAACTCTTGGACATTACATTTCTTCTTTCAGCTTAAGTATAGTTAATTAGTGATAGTACAATGGCTTGCAAAATATGCACATATTAGTAGACCTGTTTCAAAACAAGCTACCTTGCCTTGATTACGTGTAGATGGTAAGTGAAAGTTAAACCTACAAAAACTTTCGAGTGTTTAAATTACAAAATTTTATTTGTAGGATGCAAAGTTTGTTGAAGAAAGAAGGAGACGGCTGCAACATTACCTGCGCTGTGTTGTTAATCTACTCGTCCAAAGTAGCTTGGAATTGACCAATACTCCTGATAAAGAATCTCTTGTTAGCTTGATGCCTTTCTTTGGGTAAGTTCACGTATTCATTTTTAATAAAGATGAAATAACAAGACCGACAAAGTAATATTAAATAAACCGACTGGGCCGATCAGTGTTTTTTTTTCCATCCTTTGCGAACAACACAAGCCCATCACGTTAACATCCCTAGGGCTGCAGTAGTGTAGAACCCAGTGGTGTGCAATACCATCGAAATTCGATACCAGTACTTGATATCAGAAATGTTCTTGTTCGAAGGGTACATTTCTTAAATGTGACTAAAAGATAAAGGAATTTATACCACGAGCCACGGCTGTTTGCCGTGATGTCATCATGAGTTAGCCGTTGACGAACGAGAATAACGGATCTTTGGCTTTCTGAGTGGACTAGCCCACTCACATGATACACACATCATGACAAAAGAGCCGTGGCGCGTGGTTTAGAAAATATTGTGGTATTAATGCTTGGAAGAGTAAAGTATCATTAAAGCTACTTGCATGCGACATGCTTGGTGAAGAAAAAAATCCGCATGAATGGGACTACGGACGACAAACAGAAAGAATAGCCAGAGTAATCATGGGCTAAAAAAATCGGGAAAAACAAACAAATGAACGAAAATAGCCCTGAAGTTTTCTATGATAGCAAAATGCCTGTTGTGTGACATCACATGTTAATGAATCGGCAAACCAGTTTGAGTATACAAACCGATTATCCAAAAGCTAATCGATTCCAGCTAACCGGATAATCATTGCGAGCGCTACGTCGTGGAGCTGGTATTGATCACAGTTGTGTCTTTTTTCGGCAACGGAGCTATAAGGATCTTGGAGGGGGGGGGGGGGGCGAAGAGATCAGAGCAGTTTCATCCCCTGCAGATAAAACTATCGAGTGGTGCTCTTCTGCCAGATTTCTAAAAGCAGTTTATGAATCTTTGAACACACCATGGGATTGGCAACACTGATCATCTTGTATGCAAACCATCAGTCCACCACCAAGTAGTAGGTTGGAGGTCTTCTACCACTTCAATCTTAACGTACCTGTGGGATGTCAGGCCCACAGGGGAGTCTACTCACTGCATGGTCTTGATGCCTCTAAATGAATGCTTCTTCCGTGTTTTGGGGACATTCAAGTAGCCAGCAGTAACAGAGGTAAATAAATCAGTGTACACATTACCAAAGTCTAGGTAAATGAAATTATCGTTTAACCTCTTACCTTCCACGAACAAGCCCAACTCGTCATAGACAAGACCAAAGATTACGCATTAGAAAGAGAGTCCAAACTAGGCATGCGATGGCCAACAATGGAGAAACGACAACAATACCAGGTTGAGGTTCCCTTAACAAGCCGACTCTAGGACGCCACTACTCTGGTCGTAGAGGCGTGTGCCTGAAGTTAAGAGCTCCTTCAAGTTGCTATTTCGAATCTCGTCCAGGTTAGCCCTACTTTTGTGGAGATAGACTGCAGATATAAAAATTAAATGGCAGGGAAGGGGTTAATGCGGCGTTAACCAACCAGTGAGGCAACTGCAGGGAAGGCTCGAGCTGCTGCCGGCGTCATACAATGTAGATCAGTGATGAACTTTTCTTTTTAACTATACATCGCAATTAGAAATTAAAATTCTCATTTTTAAACATCTACAGATTTTTTTTTTTTTTGTAATCTACAGACATTTTGGCCAGAATTCTTCAGACGTTTTTTTGGCAGTTCATTTTTTATAACAAAAAAAAAAACCACAGAAATAGGGGTTCACCATTGCATTCTAGTCAAGATGTGAAGGAATACTGTAAAAGGGTTGGGAACCGCTGTCTGTCTTTATCATCATCCCCTAATATCAGTATTCTAGACAGGAAATACTGCTGGTTTGGTGTTTGCAGGCTGGATCAATTGAAAGAGGAAAGTTACTGCCGTTCAAGCCTTATACTTTAAGGTGGTAAAAAATTACGGTAAATACTGGAAAAACAATCTCCAAAAAAATTTAGTTTGTACAAAATGCCTTTTTTTTTTTAATTTGATTTGGTTGCGACTTTTTTGTGAATTGTTCAGATTAGAGGGTTCTTTTCCTCACGGTTACAACGACGTACAATTTTCGAAAATTACCATTTTCTTTTACGATGTATTGTCGGATGACCTCTGTGCCATTTGGTGCAGCGGCTATAGTTAAATAGTCTTCTATCGGTTCTGCCTCCAATTGCTTGGTGAAGCTAGCAGCTGGAGGACGAACCGATGGCCACTTCACTTATAACCTCCACAGAAACTGGTACTGTTGTTGCTATGCTGATAGCGTAGCCAGCACATTTGTTTTTGAGAATCATAATTTACAAACATTTAGTGATGTAACTTGTTGAAATTTTTGTGAAGTGTAATTTTGTATCCCCAAATTGTTCTTGCGCAGAGAGATGCCAAATACGGAGGATGTCAGCAGCCGACGACGAAACTCGAGGAATCCTTTTTCTAGATCAGCGGCAGGCCAATCTTCAGATTCACTGAATCAACATTATACTGGACTTTGACGATTTCGGCTAGTTAACATTTTTAGAAGACGTATCACTTGAAGTTGTTTGCTGTAGCAATCACACAATGCTTGACACTTTATTAAGTCTTGATAGGACGCCAAAGAAAGCATACAGTGCGTGTCACTTGGTTTGTGAAGTGCTATTGGCTGTTCATACTTTGCTCAAGTACACACTGATGAAATGTTTTTAATTGTTAAAAGAGTGGCGAGAACGTAAGGTTGATGGTCCTTATTGTTGTTGGAAGTCCATTTCCCGGCAAGCAGGCAGCTCTTATTATTGAGAATTCAACGATTTTTTTTAAAGGCTTTAATTTTTAACTATCATCATGTTTAATAAATTGGAAACTATTAATGCTATTGCATGCGTCGAAACTGCACCATTTAGATTTTTCACAATCATGTAACACCTAATGGTCCTAGCAAACTGACGTAGATGACAATTGAGCTTTCTGAATGTGATAGGTTGAGATATTGTAATTAATAATAAATTATATGAATATATATGTACATGTAATATTATAAATCATAATCATTCAGCTATAAGCTAATGTATAAACTATTACGCGATGTTCCTTTCTTGTGATGCTTATTTACTGTAGAGAAGTTATGTACGTTATCAATGCAGTGTAACTCAGGATTTAGACGATGTGTTTCTCCTCGCTCAGTCCCGCGGCGTGATAAGTTAGTCTTAGATTTGGTTTTAATTTGATAGTGCAGTGCTCCTTGTGGGTGCAGCTGTGGTTTGTTTTAATGATTGGCACAGTAAACTCTTCCTGAGGAAATTACTAAAAGTAAAAGGGGTGTCTGCAGCACGCAGACTTGAAACCTTCATCAACACGGAACAGTTACCTCTTAAAATTTTAGATGCTTGGCTGCTTAGGTTACTTCTAGATCAGTACTGAACCATGTGCTATTTTCAAAGTTATGTACTGTGTACTGCATTGCTGTTAGAATAACTACAGGATTGGATGAAAAATAAGTAAAGAAGTAGTAAAAACCATTTTTACATTTTAATACTAAATGTTTTCGTTCCACAAATTTTTTTACTGATTTTGGGATACCTAAGATGAATTTTGTGCTGTAATATTTCTGTTTGTGTCAAGATGCTAGCAGACACTTGTCTAACTTCGTACCTGTTTTGTGTAGTTTGATTATTCAGGAGAGAGATTAAGTTGAGCGCACCAGGTTTTATTTGTATGCTTCCCATGTTGTAGAATTACACGTCAACCAAAGGTTTAAAATATTTTTTAAATGTACTGTATTTTATTCTGACAACTGTTCAGATTTTTTTTTCATGTTCTAAATTATCGGGTAGTAGTATCCGGCTTATTGGGTGATGTGCCTACCCAATTTAAACTGTATTTGTAACTTTGTTTGGTTGATTTAAACCTGATCGAAATTGAAAATCAGCTTCTGTCTCGCAACCAACCTCCTGGGATGATCATTTTTCTTTTAAATCAGGATTTTGGTTTGAATAGTAAAGTATCATTAAAAAAAAGTGATTTGTTATGGTCCCAAGCTAAAAACAAACATAAAAATTTTAAGGCCATTAAAAGAAGAAAAGTTGGTTCTCAGGCCCTCCCGCGCTGATTTTTTAACGGGAAATAAAAAGAAACAAGGCGGCAAAAATAACAGTTACAGAACAAATATAGCCCTTAGGAGAAATTTAAATATAAAATTACCTTTCTTGTCATTAAATAATTGTGTGGACACGTGGTAAGAAGCATTACGAGTCAGTATTCTTTAGTTTACCCAAACTAAAAAAAAAATTCCCCGAAAAATAGGGCCGAAAAATTAAAAAAAAAAAATTCTGCCCGTCCGCACAGATTTCTTGAGAAAAATGCCGAGAACCAACTTTTTTTTAAGTGGCCTAAACCATGTTTGTTTTTGTTTTTTTACATTTTTTTATGAGAGACGTGATCTTAGATTTTTATTGAGGTATAACTTTCAGCAGTTTAGATTTGTGGCATTTCATTGATATAATTCTAACGATGTAATTTATAACTTACTAACATTGTAGTTATTTTTTTTTATTTTAAACGACACGTCTCCCAATTTTTGTTACATCCCATGGAAAAATAGTGTGTGCAACATTTAAATTGCTTTAACTGAATGTAGCGCAAAATAATTTGCAGAAAAGCTAACATTTTGTATAATGGAAGCAAGTGCCGTAACATGTTTAAACTGAGAAAATTGTTTTGACGCATTACAAAGGGTGGTTAGTCAATTAATGTAATTTCTGACTCATTTTAGAAAAAGAATTATTTGTCTACTTTTCTGTTGTTTAAATGTGTATTTCAGGTGATAAAGATTCTTTTTATCACCTGAAATTTGACTGCACTCAAGTCAACTGCTCTCCTCACGAGCTGCATGTCGTACTGTTGTAATATGTGGTGTGGCTCAACAGCAAGGATACAACGACTTCATTTCCATGAATTGTTTCCAGCAGTTGTTCTCAAAGCGTGGTCCACGGACTGGCACCGGTCCATGGCAAACAGCCGGTTAAATGTGAATTTCTGATCGCACATGTAAATTGGAACCAATTTTGAAGCTGATGTTTGTAAACAAGCCAAGTAACAGAAAGTGTAAACAGACCCATAGCCTCCAAGTTGCTTCTAGCTTTTGCTGCTCAAGTATTAAAATCTTTCGCCCCGGTACACAGATCCACTATCACAGCCACCAAGATGCCACTGTCTGGCACCCCGACACAAAATTTACAAGTCCTCCACATGAGAAAGTTACAGGTAGTCAGAGCTTAACTTGGGTCAGAACGGTATTTTTTAAAGCCGGAAGGGCGTTCTGGTTGTTTTCAGGTCAGTATTTCAAATAACATATTGTACGGGCGTGAACTGCAGATTATTTTTTCCCTTTCGGAGGGTATTTTAACTGATATAGGGTTGGCAAATATCATGATATTTATATAAACTATCGGATATTTATGATATATATCTGATATGCATAAAGTTTTTTTTTTTTTTATATATATCACAATTTGTTTTAACCCTACTAGGTTAAACCTTGTGTGTATTTTTAAGAGTCCAGACTATTAACGTTACCATTAAAAATTATTAGTATAGACTTAGTAAGTGTATTAGTGGGCAAACTAAGCATCACATAAGGAAATTACAATGCAAGTTACTTATACGTTTTAAGTTTTTTTTAACATTGCGCAAACTTTTATTTATTTATTCATTTATTGCCAATCTACTCGTCATCTAATTCACTTTTTCTTTTGACTTGAAATAACATTGAGGAGTGCAGTCAGAGACTTTAAAGGGGAAATCCTTAACTTGGGGCCTTTCCCCCACATTTAGTTTGTTTTAGTATTATCCAAGACCTGTTCTTTGCCAGTCCAATTTTGCCTGTATTTGGAAATGGGAAATAAAAAAACCAAATTATGACAAAAAAAAATCACTGGAATTTAACAAGATGAAGCTATTGAAGCAAAATCTTCGTTTTGTCTGTGATGTATCAGCCAGCCCTGAACTGATCATTTAACTGCATGTTGAGCAGTGTTAGAATTTACAATTGTGTCGACCCTTACTATTTCTTTCATTCTCCTCTTGTCTCCCCCCCCCCCCCCAACCTTCCGAAATTAATGGAAATGCACATTGCACCACATCTAATAGCACACTGTTTAAATCTATACATACATTTCGCTTAGGAGAAGACTTAAAGTGTGAGCAAACTTGATGGAGGCATTGTTAGGGAGGATTAAACAAACGAAGCTTCAATAATCAGCAAGAGGGCGAGCGGGCTCATTCTTGCCACAATTGCAAAGAAAAACAATGAGAACAGACATGCGCTCTAACAAACACTATTACTTCAATAATGCTGACTATTACAGCCGAGTTGGATCAGCGGGAATCGGCTAGACCGGCGTATGTTCTGCCGGGGAACAACTAGTATGAATGTACAACACGAGTAAGATCTAGAACTTGCCACGACTTCAAATTGAAACCTATCATTTGAGCAGCCTTCTCAATTATCTGTAGAGATTCAATTGTTTATTACATGACTGGAACTGTCAGGCAACATCCAAGACTATCGAAAACCGGCAGCCAGCATTTACTATGGTACGCAAATGATAAAACAAATTCACCGAAAATTTAAAGTGTTCTCCTATTGTGGTATTGTGTTTTCGATTGTAATAGATAACATTCAAAAGCAAAGCCATTGTTCTGTTTTTATGATCCAATCTGCCAATGAACTGGCACGGCTGTAGCTATACCACATGCACTGACCCTAATAGATTCATTTATTCATGCAGCTTACATACATCTTGAATACCAATGTAACATTACAAGAATGGCTGTATCGCCACTGGCCACACACATAGTTCTACTAAAGTTATTGATTATCAACATTAGGTGTATGCTTAGGCTAGACGGCAAAGAAATCTGCATTGGGTTAAGTTAGCTACACTGCTTTTAACCGTTTGGTTCTTCTTTTTTTTTTGGTGGTAGCGTAGTCATTACGGCCAGTAACAAAGACATCTTGTATTTTTTGAAGTGCTTCCATGTTGTTTAGTTTTATTAGCAAAAAACACGTATCAAGGTGGGACTAGTTCCTAGTAAAACTCGCCAAATTCAACTTGCCCACATAAATTCCTCTTGAATAAGACCTTCAATGAATGAACTTCTCACTTCTGCATTGCACTATAATAGCTAAAGGCAAAGAGTCGGTCTAAAATTAAGAGTTGTATGCATGAATTTGGTTGAATGTGTTTTATTTTGAAGACAATTGCAACAATATTTACTTGCGTGTAGTAAATTTGGGTCAACTACACACCAACTGACACAAAAGGAGTGGTGGGAACACGTTTGATACAATTTCACAAAAAGGGATAAGTATAATAGTAATAATAGTGTTCTCTGTAAAGGGAAATTGAAATTCCCTATATCGAATTTTTTTTTATATCGAGGGTGCTGTTTCATGGAAAATGTTATGTAACACACGACCGTTATACCCTTAGACTGACAACTCCTTCCAAATTTACATTTGTTTCTGTGTTATTTGTTTCATTATAAACCTGTCGATGAATAGTGGTGTTAGATTTTGTTGCAGAAGTTCTGGTATTAACTGCTGCTCCCAACTCCTGCAGTTATTTTTTGGCCAAGTTTACTTTACCTGATTTTATCTTTGCAGCACAGTATACGCACAATTTCAAAATAAAAAAGATATCTATACCAATATCTTTTACAAATTTTCGACAGTCAGTCATCTGGACGATTGTCTTCATTGGGCTAAAACAAAAAAATCGTATCACTATATCGCGTTTGATCGTCTGCTTTTTGAATCGGCGGCCAAACGCTGCCTTCACTACTTCAGAGAAGGTTGAACTGATGAATATCCAGGGACCATCCAATCCTGGAATACGATTTCTGCTCCATAGTGAGTTTAATACCGAGATGCATGAGAAGTGGAGAAACGGCCTTACAAGTGGTGGAGGCTATGCTCGACCGTAGATTCTAAAAGCAGACGATCATGCAGACTATGGAACATGACATAGTGACGTGACTTTTCTTTTTTTGCCTGATGAAGACAGTCATCTGAGCCCAATATATCTGCAGATTACTGACTGTTGAAAATTTGTAGAAGATATTGGTGTAGATATTTTTTTATTTTGAAATTGTGCGTATACTGTGCTGCGAAGATGATTCCCGAATTTCAAAGTAAGTGACACGACATCTTTAACTGATTTTAATGTTTTAAAACAAATTCATGCAATTTTCTATTTAGCCACACTAACATTTTTATGTAGTATTCCTGAGCACATTAATTCCAATGAGTTAACTGCATAGGTAAGTTTCAAATTTTCTAAGTTACCGTACTACTTACGTTAGTGAAGTAAATAGCCTTAAAGGCAATGTATTTTTAAGAAAGAGAGTACAAATACGAAACACAAGTTGGTGACACGTTTGTTGAATTTTGTTTTAATGTACATAATTGTGTTATATTTAAGTAACAAGCTCCTGTTTCTGCGAATACATTTCTTAATACTCAAAAGGTAATGAATTTCTGTGCGGACGAAACTGTAGATGTTGAATTGTTTATACGGCTTCACATTTAATAGTTTAAAAACAAGAGGTTGTGTTTTGAAACTATAGTGTTCACCCAGTGCTTATTATTTGTGAAAAACTGAATAAATTAAAGAATTAATTGCCATTCCACAGCTTTGGTTGCTTTGAGTTTTCATTTATATTTTTTTGAAAAATCAGGACGGCCTTAGAATTACACTGGTAATGCCACTCGTTGTCCAATAATATTCGCTTTAGTCTCTCCATCTTGCTTTTGTATGCAAAGTGGTATTGCCATAGCAAATACAACTTCAGTCTAGTTTAAGCTTGGACGAACTACTTAATGTACGATTCACGTATGCCTACCTGTAAGTTCGCTAGTGTGCCAACCTTATGCAGCTGCAATTGCAGCGCCATCCGAAGTTCTGCGGCCGTGTGATTAACGCGAGTGACGAGAGTTAAACGAAAATACCGACTTTGTACTTGTAAGCCTACGGAATGGAGGACGAAACGATAAGCGAAACTTGAAATGGTAACTTGGTAACCATGCTAATAGTTACAATACCTTCGGAAATTGACGAAATACTCGCGCATGGACAACATCTGAAGTTGAACATTTTTGTGTTCGATTCAAACTGCATCTAGTTCGTTACAAGAAATGTGAACCATGTAAATGTGTGTTAGCTTCACTCATCTCTACAAGCCGTTTTAAAATTGAATTTTGGATTAAAAAAATAAAAACTTGATCAGCCAGTCCTGATCTACCTTAAAATTGGTTTAATGTCCTAATCTGACTTATATTTTTAAGCGAATTATTTACTGACAGTATTCTTATCATTATCATTTTGTTTTAGTAGTGGTAAATCATTGAAAACAGAAATAGATCAATTGGTGGTGCTGCCAGTCTCGTAGCAGTTACTGGCGGGTGCTCTTTCTGTGGCTATGCTAAGGATAATATCCAGTTAGTTTGTCCAAGGTTTAAGCACAGATCATTTTTCTCAATCACTTGTTGCGATTCCAAGCTAATAAAACACATCGTGCAGGCGCTCGTTGTTTTTATCAGTTGGGAATTCAACTCGTGATAATCGCAAAATGATCGATATTAAAGTAGGCTCTTGCAGGGCGTGACATAATCCTAAAATATTGATTAGCAAGACTGCGAAAGGAAACTAGTGTAGCAGTTTCAAAATTTTGATTGGAACTTTTTGTCCGTTGGAAAGGAGAGAAAAAAAGGGGTCGCGTCATGGCGTCACTAGGACTATTGTCTAGTGACGTCACGTCCCACTCGAGTCGTTTATTCGAACGGGTCAGTCGTATCACTTATTAGCGTCAGGCTGAAGTCCCAGAATGTCAAGTCGATTAACCATGATTTTCTATTAGAACACGTGCCAGCAAATTGTAGGCTTTGTTATTGAACGGTTTATGATGAAATTGTTTGCATATGAAGGGTTCTATGTCCTTGATCAAGAATTTTTCCCAATTATGCATCCGTGTAGAAAAGGAAGTTGAACCGGAATTAACTGGTTAGTTTCAGGTTTTGACAATATCGCATGGAATACTGAGTCCTATCTGTCGCTCTTCTTTGGGCAATCCGATAAAAAAATGGCGGCTGCTTTGCGCTTCGCAGTAACTGTCCCCGTATTTTACGCATGCTGACAATTCGGGTAGTTATGTTGCACAAATAACTCCTGCTAATCAAGTTATCTGATCATTGTGTAATAGGTGGAATTGGTCGGAATATTATTTAGTGCAACAGCTGTGTAAAAAATAGAGAGCTTTAGCTGTAAAAGAAAAATAGAAATTGGCTGGTCATTAATGTAACTCGCACTTTTTTACTTAACAAAAGTTAACACACATTACATTTGAATGAAGAATGCTATCACTCTTAGTTGGTGGTTAAGGTCGAGACGATACCTTTCCTTGTAAAATTCACAGCGGGGGAGATGACGATAACCTAAATGACGTAGTAGGACGTGAGCAGGTGAGTTATGACATCACGGCGAACTGCGATAAGCATAGCAATGTGGGTATGACCCTCCCCCCAACAAAGAAAGCTACAAAACGAGAGGCTTTTTCCTCTCCCCTCAACTCTGCCAACAGTTATACTTTTCATCTGATCTGGCATCCGGAAGGTGGCAGTGATGGTTTGTGGAGGAGGAGGTCCGGCCGATGGCTTTGGGTCTAGACTGGTATCAACGGATGTAGGGGAAATTTTTTTTTACCCCAAGCTGTGCCAAAATATTAATTTTTTTATTCATTTACATTTTGTTTTATAAATCTTAAGTCTTCTGACTGAGGTCGATGTTTCAGAATGAGAATTTTTCTTGGATGTGATGGGGGATGGTGGTTGTTGCCCCCCGCCCCCTCCTCCAACAAAAAAAATCGACCGTGGTTGTATTGCATGCCTGAATGTTTAGACCTATTTAGTAGATTTGTATTACTGGAACCTATGTCGTTCTTTTATTATTCATTTAATAAGAGCGTAATTGGAGCATTGGTTATGATGGCTTCTATGCGTACCATGAAAATTGTCTCCTCCGTTTTTCAACTGTCGTTTTACTTGTCCCAACCCACATATGAGCCGTGGGCTCATGATTTTTTTAGCGTAAGCAGTTATTGCATTTATTTAAATTCTTGTTTTTACTTTTTAAAAATGAGACCTAACAAGACTGAAACGAATACGGTTTCAGCAAGCAAAATAGCTGTAAGTGCTCAGGGAATAGACGATCGGTTTCAGGTACAAGTACTCGATTCCAATTTATTCCTTAATGCTAGGCTAGGGGACCAAGCACAGAGCATCACATATTAGGCATCAATTCAAGACAAGCTCGTACTGACTCTAAGTCAAGAGAGGTCCAAACGTTTCATTTGACCTCTCCCCAACAAGTCCTCGATCGAGTGCTGCAGATCGGTATTTATACGATCGCGAACAATAGATTTAGCCTCAGGGTTTACGTCACGTGACGGCGTACTACATTGGTCCGGTTCCTGCTGGTTTAGGCCAGCAGGCACCGTTTATACAAAGCTGCTGGCGCTCTGCCAACTAGCGCACGAGGCGGCAATTGGGAGGGCGCGCAGCCACTTCACGTAATAGCAAGGTGCACTGCATGGTGTTGGCCATGCAGCACATCTTGTATTTCATGTTACACACGTTACAGGACAGTATTGCTACTTCAGACAATTGTACCTAGAGGGCAGCAGAGGAGCTGTACTTGTGGTTTTTTCATCAATCATTATATTTACATAATCATTTCGAAGCCCTTCAGAGGGATGCTCGTCGTGTCCTTGTTGCTTCCGTGGGTCTTGTAAATACTCGTTCTTGGCGCTTTCTCCCATCTGGCGATACAAAACGAGTCCTTTATGGAGGTGGTTCGGCAGTTGGATGCGCATCGTTTTTATTCATGTTAATTGATTTTTTTTAACTGCAAAAAATAAGCATCTTAAAATAAGGTGTTATATTTGCTTCCGTTTTTAAGACGTTTTTGGCATTTACATCATTAAAAAAGTATGATTTGCTTGTGTATTTGTGAGTGTGTTTGTAACTCTACTCTGGAACCAAGGCACCTACAAAGATGGGAGAAGGACAAATGAAAAATAATTAAATTGCGCTTCGGTTAGGCCTATTTTCATCGCTGTAACTTGATATTATAACCCCCAAATAAGCGAAAAACCTGCAAAAAAAAGTCACATTTTTTTATTACATTCATACTGTTTTTTCATGACGTCATAGTTTGTCCATGCAAACCTCTTTGAGCGAAGCGAGCGATGTGGCTAGTCTTACAGTAATACGCTATTTCCGTCTTAAAGTAAGATGGTTTGGCATCTTAAAATTTTGCTTCCATTTTTAAGATGTTTTCGCCATCTTAGCAGTTTGGCATCTTAAAAGCAGATGCTTTGGTTAGGCATCTCACATATTTGGGCATCTTATAATGCTGACATCTCATTATGACAACGTCTATTAAACTTAACTCATTTTTATTTGTTTATAATATTAGCTGTTCAAATCTGACAGACTCGGTATCTTGGCTGAAAAACAGCTTGTGAAATAGGACGTCTCAAACACAAAACATCTTAGTCTTTAAAACTTGACTGTAGACCATTATAGTTCAACATATAGTGTTAAGGATGAGATCAAAGTGAATGTAAAATTATGTTGTTAGCCACCCCAGCCTAACGCAAGTCTACAATCGTTATGGAGGTCAAAAGGGTTAATTGTGTAGATCTTAGCATTCGTTTACGTTATTCATAGGCCATAGAAAGAATAAAATACCATTTGATTTTTTTTAGTAGGCCTACGTGACTACAGTTCAAAATAATTGTTTTCACTTGAAGCAGTGAAATTTCGGAGCGTTTTGCTTTAGTGCTCAACATCATCTGTATGAAAATGAAACCAGAGGGTTGAGGTTGGTACAAGTCGGGTGGAATAAGGTGAAGGGAGGGTGGGAGGGATCAGGAGAAAGGATTTTTTTTGGTCAAAGCTTTTTTGGTCAAAGCTATGTAAATACATATTATAATTAATGTGTAAGTAATTATACACTTTAACTGTTGTTGTGTATGGTTCCTTAACATGCCTTCATTACGTGCTATTTTCGGAACAAATAGTGAAAACGAGTAAAATTAATTTCTTTTAAAATTCCTTTTTGCATTTAACAACAATGAGTGGACTTTTAATTGAAATATTTCACAAGATCCAAATAATATTGGGTGTTGTGTTGACCAAAAACAATTTATCCATCTAAAACACTGCAACTTATTTAGTTTACAACTCAGAAAACTGCCCCCTTAAAATGTTAGCAACTTTAACTTCGTTTCCGATTTAACACATTGTCCTTTCTTAAAACAATGGCATTTTTGCTTGTTTCACAACTTAAAAAAATTACCATCTTAACCTTTTCTGCCCAACAGTAAGCGGCTGCGGAACGGCTAAAAACTAAGTCCCAACACGCAATGCGAGCTTTGTGAGGGGTCCCCGGGGACCACGAGTAAAGCGAGTAGCAACAGCCCAGTGGTTAGCGTCCTTGTTTTCAAACCAATCGAATGTCGGTTCGAATCCCGCGGCTGACCCAACCATCATAATGGGACTTTAAAAAAAAAAATCGTCCAGCTCGTCATGGGTTAATAACTCTTTTTTTCTGCCCCGTTCGAAGCCACACTAACCCTTTAATGCCCAACGGTAGGCGGCTGCAGAACGCCCACTGCGCAACGCGAACTTTGTGAGGGTGGAACTTAAAAAAAAAACATCATCTAGCTCGGCATGGGCAATAAGGGTTAAAATGTTATTGTTACCGTAGCAACTTGGCCCGTTTTGTAGCTTAAAATAGGTTGATATCTTAAAATGTTACCATCTTAGCCAGTTACCCCACTTAAAATAAATTGCCATCTTACAATTTTCCAACTTTCTGTTTTCACCCCTTAAAAATAACCATCTTACTGCCTGGACATCTGAAATTTCCTGGAATCTTATACTCTGCATGAATTTGACCACTGAAAACTATGGCGTCTTAAACAGCTAAACATCTTAAATGTTTATTTCACGTGTTTTACATCTCATAATAAGATGCATCTACGTTTAATGGCATCTTAAATGAAACAAGTCTGAAATGACGATGCATCTTAAAATGGTGGTATCTTAAATCTTCAAATCACAGATCCATTCCATCTTAAATTAAGACGAGCCATATGGTTCGCTTCGCTCAGTCAATTGGCGTCAATCCGTGCTTCATGTAATTTCTTTGATTCCAAGAGCATCATTAAATCGGTGTACTGATTATTTCGACGCAAACTAATTGTAATTACTGTTCACTGTTCGTTCATCACGTTCCTCAGCACGCCTGCATTTCATCTACATTATTCAAAACGTACGATTTGTTTGTTTGTACGTTTGTTCGTCTATTCCTCCAGAAGTAAGCACTTACGAAGGTGAGAGTAAACGAAAGATTGCGGCAGAAGTTAGAAACTCACTGAAAAGGCTTTGTTTACGTGGAAATTGCTCACTTTGCTTGCTCAATCCACACACTTCCGTGTTTCAAAAACAGAATGTTTGACAACCATTTTAACTTCAGGTTTGCCTTTTTCCGTGCATCAGTCTCTTGAAGCAAAACCAAGTTTCTGTTTCATATGTAGTATGGTGCAAAATATGTCGTCCTTTACAAGTTTTTCTTTTGGCAAGCAGGTTTATTTCTACGTTCGTACTTTGAACTGCAATATCAGAGTTCATAACACGTGTCAACAGTGGCTGGCCCGAAAACAAAGTGAATTTAATTTCCTAATGATTTTGACATCCATATATTATGTACTATATGTCGTGTTTCTGTTACTTCGTACTGATGCAAAACATGACGTCATAGTTTTATCAGGCAAAGTTTAGTTTGGAAGGTCAAAGTTGTTTCAGGCATAATAAACTTTGCAGGAACAAGCTATGACGTCATGAACAAACATCATGAGGGCCAAAAAACCTTTGACGTTATTTTTGCAGGTTTCTGCGCTTATTTGAGGGTCATAAATCATGACCCTCAAATACACGAAATAACCTGCAAAAATAACGTCAAAGTTTTTTTACACTCATGATGTTTGTTCATGACGTCATAGTTTGTTCATGCAAACCTCCTAGAGCGAAGCGATACGACGCCAATGGAGCTAGCTAAGCTAGCGATGGGGCTAGCCGTTTTTGATGGTGTATATGGTTTTATGATTTTCAGGAGGCTCATCAACCTAAACAACTAAATTTCAGATGCATCTTACGAATTTTAAGATGCTTAGTTTTTACAGTGTAGTTTGCTGGCGTGAGGACTTCACTCGCATCAAGACACACTCTAGTGTGTCGCCCGCCAAGATGATAAACTATAACACCTATCCAGATAAAATATATTTGAGCATGGTGACCATTAGACAATTTATGTCTGAGGATTACATCACAATACGACAGAAAAGGAAGCTTGTTTGATCAGAAGACTGCTCGCTTGACAACATAAAAGTCACTGTTAGTGACACAGGTTAACGTTTTCTTGTTTAAAAAAACGATGTGAATAACGTTGATATTTGCCTAATTACCGGCTACTACTGGCTACTAACGCCATTTCTTGTTTCACGGAAATAAATTCTTCCATGCAGTGACTAAAGTTGGTACTTAGCTCATTTTACAAGTATTGCTCTGGAGATGTGCCCTTTTCATAAAGCCTCTTCTAATTGGTCAAATGATTCAGAGGTTACGTTGCTCCAAACGACCAGATTGCTTGTTGATTGATTGATTTGTTTATTGAGCTATAAAGGATTGATAAAGGATGTAATAATGTGTTAGTGTTTAAGTAGTGTCTAGGTTAGTTTGTAGCATGAGAGTATGGCTTGGAAGCTCAATAAAGAAACTCAAACTCAAGGATTGATTGTTTTACATTGCTTTAAACAATGTTATTATGCAACAATGCTAATCAGCAAACCACAGCTGCAAGACGTAGACTGAAGAAAAAGGATTTTGGTTTGTGTATAGGTCATCATATCAAAAACCAAAACTGATAAAAGAGGCCGCCAAGTTCCGAATGGTTCGGCCCTTCAAAGGAGTGATATCAACACACCAAAACATTTGCCAAGTTAACTGCTTAATAGTTCGAAGGGTAAATGAAAACTAGAACATTGCTACTTTCGGTAGCAATTTCAAGTTTTCATTTAACGTCCGAAGTATTATTCCGTGCGATTAAGTTGGGGAATGTTTTGGTGTGTTGATATCACTCCTTTGAAGGGCTGAACCATTTGGAACTTGGCGGCCCCTTTTACCAGTTTTGGTTTTTGATATGATATCAGTCCTTTTTTTTTAAATTGTGTATTAGACTCAACTCCACTACCGTGCAGATGTGTGATAAAGTTAAACGTCAACAAGAAATTGGTTTTCCACAATTTGATACTACCTTTTGCATATAGGCCGAAACATTCTCAACTTGGTCACCTCTTTATAGGTTTTTGGTTTGGTTTTAATTTTGTTGTAATTTGTTTTATTTCGTTAGTTTTGGTGTGTTGATATCACTCCTTTGAAGGGCCGAACCACTCACAACTTGGTGGCCTCTTCTCCAGTTTATGGTTTTGTTTATTTTGCTTTGTTTTTAGAGTTGGTTTATTTTTCGTGAACTGGACGTGAATACAATTTCTTTGGTAACGTTGTTTAGATTTATCGTGCTACACTAGTGTGTGTCTAGGCACGCACGTCAGTATACACGTTGTCATTGTCCGAACTTTGGCTGTACAATGAGAGACGATGCCGACAATACTAACAATGGTTATAACTATATTTTCGTACTTACGCGCCATCCCACGCCATCCTCGTTACACCCCTAGGCTCCAAACCATAAAAGGTACGCAATTCGTATCGTACTGCACCCATTAGTCCAATTTCTTAGCTGGGAGCATTACCGTTATCTCGGTATCGATGAATACTCACCCTATGGAAATTAACATGGGGATGAGCGGACTAGAATTAGCTAGTCGCTAGCTAGCTAGTTACACATTTTCAACGTTATTGAGGGTCAGATTTTGCATTGAAAGCAGCTTAGCTGGCATTCCTGCACGAGTTAATTTTTGTCAGGTGGGTCATTGCTCTTGATTTCAACACAATTTTAGCTTTTGTACCGCATTATTATTTTTCCCCAAGTACCTGAAATGTGCCCAACTATGCTTCAAGATATAAGACACTGACGCTATGGCGCCGCGCTACAATGGTTTACAACCTCGACAATTGAATTGATGTGATGTTTGTTGTGATGATTGTTGCCTAACTTGGCGCGACACACTAGCGTGTGTCTAGATTTCGTTTGTACATGCAGCTTCTTGAGCAATGTTTCAAAACAATACCAAACAGCAAATAATGCTAATCAGCAAACGTCAGTAAATTGAACATTAAATAAACATGCTTACTGCGCACTTTTCAATTAGTCTTAGTCGGTGGGATTAGTTTGTTGAAAGAGCGGGTGTTTGATATCACGACTTTACACGGCCAAAAAGCTTGGCGGGAATCCTTAACAAGTTTTGTTTTGGGGTAGTATATATTACTGAAGCAAAAAAGAACTCGTTTGATGCTTAAGGTAAGGTTTAACTGATCCAAAAGTCGAAAGAGCAAAGGAGCAAAAATAAACTTTCCTGTAAGATTTTAGATACTGCAGTCTGCATGTACTATTTTTAGTCCACGAGACACCTTACTACTGTATTCCAATGTTTTTATCATTTTTAGTTTAGCACACGATTGATCAGCTCATTAGCAGTTCATTCTACTTGGGTAAACGACGTCGTTGGAAAATGTATATAAACTAATCGTCTTAGTGAGCGTAGCGTAGCTACCGATGATATAGGTCTAATATCACACTTTTAAGCGTAACTACGTGTGGCGCCATCTAGTAGAGTTCCAACGTACTAGTGATGTAGTCCTTAGCGTGTGAGAAACAAAATAGTCTAGATCTAGACACACGCTAGTGTGTTGCGCCAAGTTAGGCAACAAACATGACAACAAACATCACATCAATTCAATTGTCGAGGTTGTAAGCCATTGTAGCGTGACGCCATAGCGTCAGTGTCTTATATCCTGAAGCATATTTGGGCACATTTCAGGTACTTGTGGAAAAATAATAATGCGGTACAAAAGCTTAAGCTGTGTGGAAATCGAGAGCAATGACCCACCTGACAAAAATTAACTCGTGTAGGAACGCCAGCTAAGCTGCTTGCAATGCAAAATCTGACCCTCAATAACGTTGAGAATTTATTACTACTAGCCTTGTTACTACCTACCTAGCTAGCTAGCTAGTCCGCTCATCCCCGTGCTAAATTCCATAGGGTGATTATTCACCGATACCGAGATAACAGGAGGCTTCCAGATATGAAATTGGACGAATGGGTGCAGTACAATACGAACTGCGTACCATTTATGGTTTGGAGCCTGGGGACGTAACGGGGATGGCGTGGGAGGGCGCGTATGTACGAAAATATTGTTATAACCATTGTTAGTATTGACGGCATCGTCTGTCATTGGACGGCCAAAGTTCGGACAATGAGAACGTGTATACTGACGTGCGTGCCTAGTGTATCACGATAAATCTAAACAACGTTGCAAAGAAATAGTATTCACGTCCAATTTACGAAAATAAACCAACTGTGAAAACAAAGCAAAATAAACAAAGCCAAAAACTGGTAAAGAGGCCACCAAGTTGAGGGTGGTTCGGCCCTTCAAAGGAGTGATACCAACACACCAAAACTAACTAAATAAAACAAATTGCAACACAATTAAAACCAAACCAAAAACCTATAAAGAGGTGACTAAGTTGAGAATGGTTCGGCCTATACGCAAAAGGTAGTCGCAAATTGTTGAAAACCAATTTCTTGTTGACGTGGCACTTTATTATACATCTGCACGGTATGGAGTTGAGTCAATACACAATTTAAAAAAAAACAAAGGAGTGATATCTCACCGCTTAATAGTTTAAAGGTTAAACGAAAACTAGAACATTGCTACTTTCGGTAGCAATGTTCAAGTTTCCATTTAACGTCCAAAGTATTATTCGGTGCGAAGAAGTTGTCGAATGTTTTGGTGTGTTGATATCACTCCTTTGAAGGGCCGAACCATTAGGAACTTGGCGGCCCCTTTTACCAGTTTTGGTTTTTGATATGATGTAATAATCTCCTAAAATTACGGACTGTCACCACTCGATTTGATGTATTCACCGCCACCGGAGAGCGTAGGCTAAAAGCTTCCTGTCATGCTATACACATGAGACGCGAAAAATAAATACATTGTCAATACTTTAAGGCCGCATCATCCCTTTTTATTGCTTAATAAATTATAAATTAAAAACATTAGCGCTCGCCTCAAAATGCAAAAAAAAACTTTAGTTTTTTTATGTGGCTGTCCAGTTCACCAGCATTGCAGGCAGTCTTGTTTTATTAGGTGCCGTTCTGTCTCTAAAAGCAGCATACATTGCAAGTGTACAAACCTAGGCTGGCTGGCTGCTGGACATGGTACTTGTGAAGCGAAGCTGAACTGGGCTAGAAAATAACATTTTAAAATATCGCGCATTAGGCCATTAAAAAAAAATCTGTTCTCAGGCCCTCCCTCGCCGATTTTTCGATGGGAAATAACCAAGCGACAAAAATGGCAGTTACACAACAAATATAGCCCTCAGTGAGAAATTGAAATATAAAATCGCCATTCTTGTCGTTAAATAGTTGTGTGGACACGTGGTAAGAAGCATTACGAGGCAGTATTTTACCCAAACTAAAAAAATAATTCCCCAAAATGTACGGAAAAATAGGGTTGACAAATAAAAAAAATTAAAAATATAATTCCACCCTCCCGCACGGATTTCTCGAGAAAAATGCCCGAGATCCAACTTTCTTTTTTTAAATGGCCTTAGTGATCAGTTTTTTTAGAAAAGATTTTACAATAATGCTTTTACAGGCTTCTTTCTTTAAAAAAAAAAAAGGGCTGTTCGTCCATAGGCCTAATTAAAAATAAACGAAACAAAAATTGACGAAAAAAAATGACACATCGCATCAGATTTAGGAGATTATAATAAAATTTTTTTATCTTAGAGCGGATTTACACAACGACTCGCCTTTTCATAGCTAGATATCATCTGAAATTCCAACATGGCGGCAGTTTTAGCTCTGCCGGCTCGCAACGAAAACAGTCACTATGTTAGTTCAGAAGCGACTGGGAAAATCGGTTCGTCAGGAAGAATTCTCTATCTTATTGTCACGGATTATAAGATTGCAAGCATTTACTCAAATGATGTCGGGAATTAGTTAATCCAAGTAGGGCTGTTACCATGGCAATGACAGATCTGCCATCACGATTAAATTCTAGATGCGAGAATGCAAAGGAGAGTCGTGGCGTAAACGCACCTTTACATGCGATGACATTTTTCTGCTACCAATTAATGTTGAAAAAAATAAAATGTTGTTGGACAATTTACAAGAAGATTTCATTAAACTTCACATCCATCTGCGTGAAAACGATTTAATTTTAAATAAAGATAAAGCTTGTTATTGATAAAAGGTTAAATCCTATACAGGGTGTTCGGAAATTGGTGTCAAATATTTTGAGGGTCCGCTGTGTGATCAAAGATAAGAAGAAAAAGTCCTATAAACATGGGTCCGGAAATGCACCAGTCTTTAGTTACAGCCCCCCTCAGGTTTGGGGTAAACAGTTCTTAAATACCTCGTAATGATTCACCGTTCCCATTCCAAACTCAGGATATGTGCCATATCATACCTGGTATTTCAGTACTTCATAATACAGTATTGGGTCGCACAACTTATCAGAGGGAGAGGTAATTTTCTTATGGGGGGGGGGGGGGTTTCAAGGATTTTTGTCTTTAACACTTAAAACTACAAAGAATCTGAGGTGGAGATTTACCTCCAAATCAAAACCAAGTTTATGCGATGGTTTTTGTGGAAGCTGGAGCGTTAGACAAAGGCAACAAACAAACAAACAAATAAGCAACCAAATTCAAATGTGTGGGTTGAGTACAGTAATGTTGTTCTCGCCGCTTCGGCCAATGAAACAAGTGATCATCCGAATTCTAAGGATTCCCCCACTTTTACGTTTTAAGCTTCTTTGCTTGAAGAGTAGAAAACAAACACATTAAATCCCTCACTTTTAATGGCGAGGATACCCGATTGATAATGTTTGGTGCTCTCCACAGAGATGTACGTACAGTAGTTGTTTTTTTTTTTGGAGGGGGGGCCACAAACTTGGAAAACGATGTAACCTACTTGGTCTTTACACGTAATGAAAGAAAGTACAGTACTACTTTCGATTGTTTTCAATCACACGATGTGTTTTTTCTACAATTTGTTTCATTAAAGTACAAGACCAAAGCAGTTACTCCTCTCTTCCCCCACGGTTTGACCCCCCCCCCCCATAAGAAAATTACCTCTCCCGCTGATAAGTTGTGCGACCCAATACTGTATTATGAAGTACTGAAATACCAGGTATGATATGGCACATATCCTGAGTTTGGAATGGAAACGGTGAATCATTACGAGGTATTTAAGAACTGTTTACCCCAAACCTGGGGGGGGGGGGAGCTGTAACTAAAGACTGGTGCATTTCCGGACCCATGTTTATAGGACTTTTTCTTCTTATCTTTGATCACACAGCGGACCCTCAAAATATTTGACACCAATTTCCGAATACCCTGTATAGAGTGTTTTTAACGGTTATCCGAGAAAATAGTTAGGCTACGACTAGTCGTTCAACATTTGGCCCCATGGGGTTGCGATATCATCATGGGCACTCCGTCGAGCCTTACGGACTCTCAGTCATGCCACTCCTGTGTCAAGTATAAAATATGGATAATGTATGGATGTGCACTATAACAAGCCTAACGCCGCTAAAAGTTAATTAGGTGGTTCTCGGGAGTGCACACATGGGTTTTTTTTCTCAGCGCATGAAACGTAATGTGGTCATCGGCTCCAGAAAATGTTTGATGAAAGTGCTGATGTGTGATCGGAATTTTTATTTATTTTTAGACAATGTCATAAAAAATATGATATTGTCTAAAAATAAATAAAAATTTCGATTACACATCAGCACTTTCATCAAACATTTCTGGAGCCGATGACCACATCAGGTCTTTGCTCCATTCACACGATCGCCTCGAAACGAATCTTACAGCCATATTCCAGAAATATCCACTCAAGTGTGAGTTTGAGGGGCAAATGTGAGTGCAAAAATCTAAGGTAAGGGTCCACAATTTTAGTACAGCCATTAAAGCGAATGTGAGTGGCCTAGCATCTGAGGGTATTTCTGTAGATGCGTTTTGACCCTTACACTCAAATTTTTAGTCCCACTCACACTTGAGTGGATTTCTGGAATACGCCTGTTAGGGTCGTTCAGAGGAATGTCACAACCAAAAACTGGAATCTAAAGAATGACTTTTATCAAATGTGTAACTTTTAAACGCTCACCCCGGAACTAACACACAGATATTGTACCCCACAACAAAATGTATGCTACTGATTTCGTTTTGTTTGTTAAAAAAAAAAACCCATTGCCCGCATCTAAAACAATCTACGAATAAAACATTAAAAAAACACAAGAATATTAAATAAATATAGTAACTGCACATGCTTAACAAATCATGAGCCCACGAATTTTTGTAAGACGGGGGTGGGGCAGGTAAAGCGACCGTTGCAGAAAGGGGGACACAATTCATAGTACACGTAGAAACCGTAACAACCAATGCTCCGATTACGCTCCAATTTTTAAATGAATAATAAAAGTGCGACATTGGTTTCAGCAATATAAATCTATCAAAATATTTCTAAACATTCAGGCATGCATTTCTAAATTTTCTTCTGCAGCAATACTTCCTAACTGGCGAAAGACAAAGCTTCTATCTAAAATAGGCTAAACGTAGAATGAATTTTGAATTTTGCTTTTTTTAAAGTGTAGCACTGTCTTCCAAAGCCGTCATCGAACCGGGACAATACTGGGGCTCCGTTTGGCCGTTACCCTACACACTAACCCGTTGGCAGCGAAGCAGACTCGTGTGTTTGTCGAATTGATACTATCAGGAGGAAATTAATAAAGCATACGCAGTCCTTCTTGGGCCTTCATCGTAAAAGGGGCCTTCACTCCCCAAGCATCAGTGAAATATAGAACTAATAACAAAGAACGTTGTTGGGTTTCAGCTAGCTAAAAAAAAAAAAAAAAAAATCCCCCAGATTTTGGGGGCGGCGGGGGGCTTTGTGGGGTTTGCCCCCCCCCCCCCCCGCTATCTCCTTAAATCCGCCACTGCTCCTGATACTACACAACTGTTACACTAAATAATATTCCGAGAACTTCCTTGTTATCAGGAGCTACTATTTATTCGACATAATTTTCCGATTTGTCAAATATGAATATGCGTTGATTACTGGGAACAGTTACCGGCGACGCGCAATGCAGCCACCTTTTTGTTTCATGTTGTTTCGCCACTGTTACTCCGTTTTCCGTGCCGTGTTGTCAAAAGCTGAAAACTACTTAGTCCAATTCCAGTTCAACTTATTTTCCATTTGGATGCATAATTTGAAAATATTCTTGGTTAAGGGCCTAGAACCCTTCATATGCAAAAGATTTAATCATAAACTGTTCCATACCAAACCCTACAATTTGCTGGTACGTGGTCTCATCAAAACACATGGTTAATCGACTGATATTCTGGAACTTCCGGCCTGACGCTAATAAGTGATACACCTGACCCGTTCAAATAAACGTCTGGAGTGGGACGTGACGTTACTAGACAACAGCCCACGATGCGAGCACCCTTCTTCTCTCCGAGTGTATTTCAAAAATTGCATTAGCAGATAAAAAGACTGTCCGCTCGCGTCAAGTTTTTGTAGTACCGCTCCTGACAATCACTTAATTAATTTTTAGTGCCTAATACAACTACAAAAAAACAATAAAAAAGATAATCAAGATATTATTTAGAACTAATGAATCACAAGATAATCAAGATATATAACAAGATAGAACTTCTAAACACAGAGCAAAGTATACAAAAAAACATTAAAAAAAACCAACTATTATAACAAAAAGTATAGAATAGAAACAATTAGGCCAAAAATGGCTAATTGAACCGTTGTGGAGAAACTCAGAAGAGGGATAAATTTCCAAACACCCCTTCAATTTAATACAATACCAACTAACTTAAGCAATATAATAAATCTTAATGAAATGATAAAAAAAAAAGAAAATGGATTTTATTATGAACACTTCGAAAGCTATACTAACAATAAATACAGTATATTGTAATTTTAGGACAAGATTTTTGCTTCTGCTGTAGTGTGGTTTCAGTGGTTAACGTTTACCATTAAAAGGACATCCATACCTTCTCACTACATTCGAGCATTGTAGCAAAACACATTGTAGCAAAACCGGTCCTCACGAGGGGAAAAATAGGAAAATGAAAGCCTTTGCAACATTTGCACGCGCCTGAAGTATAATGTTGCAAAACTGAGTCATAGAGAAAAACCATCCGGGAAGAATGTACCTTTAATTGCATTTTTTGTGTTGATTGTTTATTCCTTCTTTTTTTTTTACGATGTTTTCTTTAAATATTTTTTTTCTCGGCGCCCCTTTTAGATGGGAACCCCTCACGTCCGCCCATCGTGACAGTCATTCCTCCGGCTGTGCCTGTTTGTGCTGATAGCGGTAATTCATCCCGAGGGGAACAGAGCACACGAAACATGATTTTCTGCAGGCATTCTATTCTGTAACTTGCTGTCGTTCATTGCACAACTCACTAACTCGGGTCTCCCCGTATGATAGTTGGCTTTTTTTTTTACGCGAGGGTGTGTGAGGTACCGCCCTTTTGCGTAGCAATAACCAGACGTCAATATTTGCTGCTTAGTGTCAGTCCAAATAAGTTTCGTGCAAATTGTTTCACTACCTTCTAAAAGGCAAAACCAGTCATTCTGACGCCCCGCACACTAATGACGGAGAAATTCCTCAAATAGTACCAGTTTTTACAATATTATTTAGTTGATAGCTATATTGCCTTGAAAAAGATAAACAGAAAAATGCCGAACATTCAATAAATATTCACAATCGCTGTAAATTATATGAAGGAAAGAAGAAGATATGCCAAAAAGCGAAATCATACACTAGAAATAACTCAGTACAGTAAGCCACCTTTAGGCACTATTTAGATGATAGATATTGGCAGTATTAAGGCAGTGCAAGTCGGCATGTCCATACCCTTCACACCATCAAAACATGCAACATGAAAAATATCCCATGGTGCAAAAACTTTCGTAGAATGTATTTTTAAAGAACTATTGACAAAACTATCGATATTGCTGCTGTTTCACATCGCCAAACAGCTTTTAATTTTGCTTTTACCTTAAAATAAAAAAAAAATATTTTGGGGGGGTGGAGCCATAAACTATGCAAAGCAAGAAATAATCGTACAATTAAAATAAAGTAGTCGTACGTTTCCTACCAGGTGGGCATCTGTATATGGGGCGTAAAATATGCTCTCCCTGAAAAATGTTCATTTAAGCCACTGATTCAGTCGAGTATTGAGGCCTCGCATGCTGCACGGCGGTTAGAAATTCCAGGACTTGAACTCAAGCGGTAACAAATCCTTCATGTTCACCATTTTAAGCAAAACGTGTTTGGTGTTCTCTTTTGCAGGAAAACGTAAATTTTGCTCTTAAAATGGTAAGCCTAGCTGAATTTACACTTCCTCTGACTTCCGAACCAGCACAAGGCGCGTCAAGCGGTTAAAGTATCGTTAATTGCAAAATGTCACCTTTCCTTAATCCTCACCCAACCAAATAAACGCAAGCCAGAAAGGGGCACAAAAATACACAAAGAAATTTTAAGCTATGTGTCGGGTCGGAAGACTACCCGCTGTCAAGCACCACACTTCAGACTAAAAACGAGCTTCAATACATAAAATACACTTCACGTACAAAAAGCATCGATCAAAAAGTTAAAATCTAAAACAAAAAGGACATAAGTCGGGTTAAAAACCCGTTTTCTGCTGTGGATGGTCAGGCTCCCTATTGTCAGCTTTTAACCCGACTTGGGTCCTTTTCATTTCAGATGTTAACTTTTTATTGATGCTTGTTGTTGGGTGAATTACCCGTGAACTGTATTTCATGTATTGACGCTCGCTTTTTGCGGGAAGTGTGCTGCTTGACAACGGGTAGTCTTCCGACGTGAAACGTCGCTTTTTTGTGTAGTTTTGTGCGCTTTCTGTCTTGCTCTAATTTGGTTAACGTACTGTGTTGGTGCTTTTACCTTTATACATACCTTTCCTTACCACATGGGCAATTTTATTCATCTAATTAGTTAGTGCTAAGTAGTAAACCCGTATACCCTTAGTTATAGAAAATATCAACGTAATTGATACAGTTTTTCCAGCCTTTTTCTAACCACGTTTCAGCATTTTCCGTCCATTGTTATAATTATTTCCTCAGATTCCTAAAAAGAGACAAACTGAATTAACTGTAAAAGCAAGACCATTATACACGTATATGGTTTATCTGGATAGGACGGACGTTGATGTTGTTAATTGAGTATTTGGCCAATATCAGTGGTGTAATCACGGGCATTCGAATATGACAGTTAGGTCCACCCGACTGTCCGAGTCCGAGACAGCAGTTGGTCACTGTCCAATCTAATTATCAGATGGAAGTTAGATGGAAGGATTTAGTCACCAAGCTTGCCTAAGTTGGATTATTTTTGGACGTGTGGGTCGTTGCGTGCGTCGACCAAATTTATTGGCGTGACTTGAGCCGTTCGTCTCCCTTGACTGCCAGCTGTCAAGAAGTAGAGGAAAAAATGCGGCCACAGCAGCTGGCTCGGGTGACGATCCCAGGGCCACGGGATTTACGTGTGCCCTTCATCTTATGTCTGGCGGTTAATGATCCATGGTTTTGGGGGGCCCCGCGATTTATGGCTTAGGACATTTGCCAAGCAAAGTGGTACTTGGCAAAGCCTTCACGACCACTGACTGTCTTTCAAAACATCTCTAATTAACGCAGTCGGAAAATGTTCGCGCCTTGTACATGTTTCTTTCTTGGGGTCCATCGCCTTCCCTTTCCCTTTTGGCTAGTATCCATTTCTTCGTGTAGCTAGTCAAGGCTAGGATTAAATTTGGGATTTAAGAGGCCTGGGAATTTTAAGTGTAATGTAACCCTTTTGACTCTTCAATTCTACACGTAACAAGTTCAAACGGTACTCCATAGGTCCATCAGAATTTTTTTTTTTTTTGGTCGAAAACAGGCAAACCCGATGAAGTAACTTAATTAACAAAAGGTCATGTGATGTCGCCGGCAGAGTGGGGATAAAGCTTACCCAGCTATTTGAAGACAACGATTTGACTACTGATTGGTGATCATCATGGTTGAACAATGGTAGATCTCATAAATGCCTGAAGAAATGATGACTGGAAAGAGGATCTTGGCAAAGTCCCTGGTCCCGTACATTAGCTCCATGTTTAAATGTGTTGTGTACACTTGGTTTTCACCAAGTCTTTCACCAAGGTTTTCGCTAAGGCTGGAGCGCAACCATGTTCCGGTCCGATCCGGTATCACAGTGGTTAAAGTGGCCCGCCTGGTATGCGGGGTTCGGGTCCCAGTCGGGGTAGTTTTCTTTCTTTTTTTCCTTTTCTGTGTACTTTGTGTACTTTGTCTACTTAGTGTACTTTGTCTTCTCACAAGACCATTCTTTAATGCAGCCTTTGCTTCGTTAGCCGTTTACCTTATCGTTTATTCTTTATGTATTGCTCGCATGATTTCTAGTACGGAGGACAAGAAACAAAGGTTGAACAGCTACTAAGCTACCAGGGTCTGCTCTATAGCACAGTGGTTTGGGTGCCCGGCCTAGTTCTGGGTTCGAGTCCCAGTCGGGGCACTTTTCTTTCTTTCTTTTTCAGATAAATGTATCTTGTATTTTCACAAGGTCAGTCTTTAATGCAGACTGTTTACCTTGTACTTTCCGATTTATTATTAACTTTACAAAATACGGCAAATAAAAACATCGTTGCTTCTTATAGCCTTTTTCAAAGTAACTCAATAAAATAATAATATTTGATCGACGCATTTAACATGCCTGCGCCTAACAGTTTAAAAGATTCCTCGTTGCCACGGCAACATGGAGTTTCGACACCGTGTTGCATGAATGAATAAGCCTACTCTCGAACCCAATTCTCCGTTAGCTGCTACTTACGAAATTAAAACGGCAGGTAAAAATTAGGCCTAAAAGCTAACACCTTTTTAACCTGCAATTGTGATGGTTACTATACTTTTAGATTATGTACTATAATAGCGATTGCTGTTGCAGTGCGGTGATAGAGGTGTCTGCCTCAAGATCAACAGTGGCGGAAGTGTACAGAAGACCCGTAGTCGCTGCCCCTGATTATTTTATTTATTTTTGACGATGAATAGCGTCTACGTACGAGCCTTCGCCATGGTCCGTCGATAGGTGTGCCGTCCATCTCGACTATACCTGGGCAGTTTTTCGTGTAAGATTTTAAACGCTTATACTCAGGACCAATAAGCTGTAGAATTACAAACTAAAATGTAAAAAAAAAAGGTACAAAAATGCACAAAAGGCTATGAAAAGTGCAAAAGGACACGAAAGAGTACAAAAAGATTTTAAACAACATCACCTGCGAAAACCTCACTTCTTCAGCAAAGCGGCCTCTTGGCAACTGCAAGTCAACGCGCCAGCCAAATTTATCTTTTATATCCTCTTCTCCTTCTAAGGCTTCGATAAGTCAGACTAATGGGTGACTTCGTTAATAATATAATAAATACTGGGAGAGTTTGAAAAGACAACGGCACTATAACAGTGCTGAGACTTCATATTTAGCTGGCTGTTCATCATGTCGCCAAGTGATCGCTCGCACTGAAGAGCGCAATTTATACGAGACATTACAGAGAGAAAAAAAACGAAGATGGTCGCTCGCACACGTGATAATAATTCTTTTAATATACGGCCAAAAAAATAAATGTTATTCAGTGGCAAACTGGGAACCAAGGTTTCACTGTCGATTAGGTCATGTGCAAACGTAGTGATTTAAATGAAGCAAGCAGTCTGCATTAAAGACTGGCCTTGTGAGGATACACAACACACTAGTCTGAGAAAGAAAGAAAAGACTACTGCCCCTACTGGGACTCGAACCCAGGACATCCCGTTTACTAGCCGGGGGCTCTAACCACTGCCCCTTCCCCCTTCCCTCCAAACCAACATAGTGGGAATGATCTATGAGTTTGGATTGCTCACTTGCAAGTGGAAGGAGAGTGGGGGTAGGGGTAGGGGGGGGGGGAGGTTAAAGATGCGCGCAGCGGGTTTCTCTAAAATATTTATGAACTAAAGAATGGGGAAATCACCAGGGCCATGGTAGCTAGTTGACAGATGACGTCAACTTCAATATCATGTGAAAGGGAAAGACACCTTGGTGAATTACGGTGATTCCATACTTCAGTTGACAATTCAGCATTTTTTGGGGGGTTGTGTTATGAATGCCATCCAAGTTGCATTGCCCAGCAGATTAAATTAAACGCGTGGGTATATATGTATGTCTTGCATTGCCAATAGACTAAATAAAACTTAGGTATTTAATAAAAAACAGAATTTTTTGAGGAAGGGGGCCTAAACATTGAACAAAAATCCGAATATTCGAATACTTTTTTGCGAATATTCGAATATGTTTTTGCAGCATTCATCCGACCCTTAGAAGACAAATTTAACGTATTTGCAAAATATATTTTTGTGGGCTGACTACACACTCTTTGAGCTAGGTATAAGTCAAAGAATTGAGGTCACTTAAATAAAGTAAAATAACTTGCAACCTCGCCCGTCAAACCAAACAATTATTTTTGCGAGGACTTATGCAAGCTTTGGTAACAATTCAATTCAGTAGTGCTTTATTGTGGCCTCGGCCCTAGACCACACGCCCGCCCTAGCTACAAATCCTTACTATCACTTATCCAGAGATACATGATAGCAGTACTGCTCAAACAGAAACATCGCAAAACAATTTCGTACACTCGTATATCAACAATACGTCAATGATGTTGTCTTACGACCAGCTTTAATCATTCAAAGCTAAAAAACTAACATTGCAGCAGAAAGGGGGGGGGGGGGGGTTAACTACCTTCCAAGTCCCTCAAATCATAAAATTGATTGTAGGAACTGTTGAAAGCATTGTTCGTACCTAACAAAGCACTGTTATTGAGTGATCTTGGCCTGCTATCTACAGCAAAAATCACGAAAAGAATTGTCCGAATGCGTTGTTACAGCAACATCAAAACAAACTAAACGGAGTCGCTCGCTCATTCCGCATCGTCTCGCTAAGCTCGCGTACATCCTTGTTGCAATGTTTCAGACATACCACACCCAAAACAATCTACTGACCTTGGGCCAATGTTAAAAATAAATGAAATAATAACGATCGTCGCATTTAAACCCTAAGGATAACACTCAACCGTAAAAACAAACGTGTTTCGTTAACGACACACATTAACCTAATTTGACACCTTTGTTGCGTGGATGAATATATATAGGCTTGGTCTCGAATCAAATTCTCCGTTACTTACGAAATTAAAACTGCAGGTAAAAAAATTAGGCCTAAAAACTGAAAAATTAGGCCTAGTTAATAGGACGCTGCTGGCAATTCAAACGCGTATTTGACGTCTCTCCCGTCACTTAGCTCGTTACAACTGATCTATACACCTGACACGTTCGGCATTGCCAATGACTAACTGTTCTGGGAGGCACACTGTGTTGCACAAATGAATAGGCCTACTGTCCAACCCAATGCTCCATTACTTGCTACTTACGAAATTAAAACGGCAGGTAAAAATTGGGCCTAAAAGCTAATAATTACGCCTAAACTCTAAAATAGGCCTAAAAGCTATCATGTTTTTAACCAACAGTTGTGATAGTTACTGATTTTAAATTATATAATAGAGATCGCTGTTGCAGTGCATGATACAGGTGTGCACCCCAACATATTCGAAAGTGGTGGGAGTATACAGAAGACCGGCCATGATTAGGTAGTCGCTGCAGCCGCTTGTTTCATATTAAGTAGGCCTAAACCTAATTTTTATGCCGCTCATAAAATAAGTTAAATACAAATGGTCCGAATTCTGTCGAGAAGCAGCTTCGTGTGTTCGAAAAGCCCGACGATTCACGAAGGTGACGTCATTGCCTTGGGCATACCGAGAATGAAAGCAGACGCTTCCTCTAAGTGAAATATGCAAATTAGTTCCGTGGTTTGTTTGTCGGTGACCATTCAGCGACGAGTAAAGTTTTAATCCACCCAAAACCAAAACTGGTATAAGAGCAGCCGCCAAGTTTCCAAGAAGGGTCGGCCTTTCAAAGTAGTGATATCATTCAACCAGGGAAAGGCCGCCAAGGATAATCCTATTAGCCAAGTTAATCGCACCTACTAATAGTTCGAAAGTTAAATGAAAACTAGAAGATTGCTACTAGCGGTAGCAATCTTCAAGTTTTCATTTAACGTCCAAAGTATTATTCCGTGCGATTAACTTGGCTAATAGGATTAACCTTGGCGGCCTTTCCCTGGTTGAATGATATCACTACTTTGAAAGGCCGACCCTTCTTGGAAACTTGGCGGCTGCTCTTATACCAGTTTTGGTTTTGGGTGGATATCATAACTTTCATAGGCCTGTGAATACAAAGAATTCCACTGTCTAATAGTCACCTCTACCTTTTTTGTCTGGAGTGTCTAAATTTTCTAATTCATAATTCTTACGTTTGCTATTGCCCAATTAGCCGTTACACCAACCAAATGGACATGGTTTGGCGTATTGTATGCCCATGTTTGGCATGCTTAAGTCTATTTAATCTGATTTTTGAGTGCACTGGCTAACAAACGCTGATTTTCGTTTGCTTCGCTCACTCAATCAGCGCATCCCCCTTCAATTGAAGAAAACACAAATTTGCGAAATTAATTCTACAAACAAAGCGTAGCATGCATGTGGAAAGTTTCATAAGTTTCGGACAACGCATTCAAAAGTTATCGTTAAGAATGACGGACAGAGGACAGACAGACACAGACACCAGCACAGGAAGAGTGGCTGCACTGCATCACACCAAGCTTCACTACAAAAAGTCGTTAAAAACTCGAACAGGTCCAACCTCGTACCTTGTTCCGTGGTACGAGCACACAAGAAAATTTGGTATCATCGAGTTCACACAAGAAGAATGAACCGTGTATCGAGCGTACAGGACCGCTCCCACGTCAAAAACTCGGCCGCGTGACGTCGTTTTTATTCACTTCGTGAAGTCTTTGTCCGCTTCGTGTCATTGTTACGTCCTGTTAATAATCAGCTGAAACCTGTAATTAGTTGCATTTGGTGTAAAATTACGTTATACTAACGTGTAAAGCGTACATTCACTATACACTATACTGAATTGCACGCTACTAAACTGTATAGTACTAAACTGTATAGTACGTATTTATTATTTATTATTTATTTATTATTTATTATAAAAGTTTGTATTTTGACTTGCGAAGTAAAATTATCTTTTAGCTAAGCGGTTGCTAAAATATCGATGAAAAATAAAATAAAAGCCGCCCGCTCGCATGGGTCGATGGTGCTGACAATCTTCTGTTTGAAATCATCGAAATTTCTGTAATCCTAAAGAGTGTGACGTAAGCACTCGTGAAACTCATGTGTGGGCTCGTTCTGCCTGTGCGCTAGAAACACGGTGCGCTCGTACCACGACACCGTACAAAGCTAACGATTTCTAAGTTTAGAGTCTGTTCTTAACGTTGGGGGGAAACTTTCATTTCGTCTAGTTTGGTATTAAAAGCGTAAACCCTGATTTTTTAGTGAAGACATTCAAAACAGATTTCTTCCTGGTGGGTGGGTTTAGGCTAAAGTTGCTGAGAGAGAGGAATTTTGAAACCTCAGCTCCCAAGACAGAAAAAAAAAATGAGTGACTGTCATCTTGACGTATAGATATAAAAACCCACGAGTTGTCGTTCTAACTATTACTCTGTAAACAAGGTCGTTTTGATTGATTTGGTTTTAAAACTCAGCTGTTTATCATTCTGTCCGTAATTTTTTTTTGCCTAGATCTTGGCTTTCTTATCTTACTTGGGCAAAAGTAAGACGAACAAGACTCTAGAGTCGAAATAGCTTAAAATGTTTTGACCCATTTAGACCATTGCTGACTGAGTGACAAATTGCAAATGCGAAATAGATAGCAATAATCCGACTGAGATAAATGGTAGTAGTCGAATCAAATTTAGGGTGTCGTACCTGAAAGATACAGTTCGGTAGTCTGATTTTGCTTATCAATGTTCGGAGTACACCTAATGTTTTTCCCAGAATACGTGGAAAACTAAACATCAGTTATATTGTCAGAATTATTATACAATATATACAATCGTGGTGATCGTGGCTGAGTTGTGAGAGAGGTCAGCCTGGTTGCTGGAGGTTTGCGGATCTGGTCGAACCTTTGGAAACGCGACCTTGGCAAAGTCCCTGCCAGGACTGCCGGCCAGGGTAACGTGAGAGGCTACCATGCTCCTTCAGCGGCTATGGGACTATTCTGGCCAATTCTGGACAATCTTTCGGCCCCTACGATGATCGGAGGTTTCCCGGATCGAATCCCCGGGTTGGCACCTCCCATTGCCAGATATTTCTTCTTCTCTAAAAGTCTGGTAATGTTCACAATTGAGCCGGTTCAGCCATACAAGCATTAAGATGCTTCGGCTGACTTAAAAAATTATTGTTTATACATATATAAGAAAACAAAGACGAACTCGTTTGTTGTTTAAGGTACGGTTTAACTACTCGGAAGTAAAAACAGGAAAGGAACACGAATAAAGTTTCAAATACCATAAAGTGACGTAGTGTTTAGTCCACGTGAACCCTACTGCTGTCTTCAACCAGTGGACATTATAATTGCAATGGATGTAAAAGATTATATGAAAGCGTTATTTAATGTTTGATTACATTAGTTTTCAGTACAGTGTAGATCAGTTTTAAAGTCAATTTTACAGTCCACCTTTCACAGATTTTTCCGCCTTAACAAAGAAGGAATAATGTGCGGCTTTGTTTGGTTCGAGCGGTTTGGTTGTGGTATAGTATTGGTTATAATACCTTGCGAATTTACGGTTTCTATTTCGACTTCCATTTACGATTTCGATTTACGAACTAATTTCGATTTACGATGTTTAGATTGACGAAGTTAACGATGCTTTCCTCTATTTGGCATATCGATGACATTTCGTCCTCCTACCTGTAATTTCGTTTGCTTCAGCGTTGATATTTCGTGTTAAGTATAGAGTAGTGACATTTGCCGCCATATTGGCACCAGCTTGGCACCAGTATGGGTTTTGGAGGGCATAACTACAAGGTGCACTACATAAAAATGGAGTTAAAAACAACGGAAGATCGCATTTCTTAGGCTTAAAATAACGTCGTTTTCTCCAACAACAAAAATCGCGCGTTTTAGGTCTAAAAAATCACTCTTAACAGCATCGGCTTCAGTATGACGCCCTTCTGTTTCTCTCTGCAGTGCCCCTTGCAGCTAACCAATTAAGGCTCCAGTATAGAGTTATATACAATAATACTACGTCGTGTCACTGCTCTATAGGCCTAAACGTAACTTTTATGCCACTCGTAAACGAAGTTAAACGTAAAAGCCCCGAATCCTGCCGAAAAGAAGCTTTGTGTTTGGGTAAAAGTCCGACGATTTACGAAGGTGACGTCATTGCCCTAATATGGGCATAACGAGAATGAAAACAAACCGCTTCCTCTTAGTGAGATATAGTATATAGATCAGTGGTTGGTTTGTGGCGGCCATTTAGCAATGAGTAAAGCTTTGATTTATATAATTACTGAATAGAAATGCGTGGTCTTTTCGGTATACGTCGGGAAGAAATCTAAAAATTATTTTCGAGTACTGTACTCTTGATATTGGTAAATTTTAAAGCTAGTTAGCTTGGAGTTAACGAGAATTCACCCTGCAGATGCTGTTCACGATATCACAAATCACTATTTACCAGAAGTCACCACGTGTACTATCAGTGTACAGTACATTTGCCGCCGTATTGGCACCAGATTGGCACAGTATGGGTTTTGGAGGGCATAACTACAAGGTGCACTACATAAAAATGGAGGGAAAAACAACGGAAGAGCGGATTTCTTAGGCTTAAAATAACTTTTTTTTCTCCAACAACAAAAATCGCGCGTTTTAGGTCTAAGAAATCACTCTTCACAGCATCGGCTTCAGTATGACGCCCTTCTGTTTCTCTCTGCAGTGCTCCTTGCAGCTAGCCCATTAAGGCTCCAGCATACAGTTATATACAATAATACTACGTCGTGTCACTGCTCTCTACAGACACCCCCCCCCCCCAACACACACGTACTTACACAGCGAAATGATGGGAAACACGGATATAAAAAGAAGAATAGCAGGGAAAAAACAGAAAAAAAGGTTCTTCACAGTTAGAGAAAAATAAACAGATTTTCAGTCCCTAATTTTAGCCTTTACTATCGCTTCCCCAGTTCAGTTTGCTCACTTTTCCAGTTTTTCTGTGTATTACTGAAATTAGAAAATGTTTAAGTATTGCTAATAGGAAAATTACTTACAACGCCTCGGTTGAACCACATTTGCTGTGTTGGATTGAAGTGTATGGATTTGTACCAAATTGCTTAATGCACAAACTACAAAAACTATAAAATAAACTTGTTAAAATACCTTTAAAACTGAAAGTAATACAATAGACACAAAAGATGCATGCAGTAAAAATGAAGTTTTGAAAATAATAAACTTAAGAAACTACAGATTTTATAAAAAAAATTTTTTTCAAAGTCGTAAATGCCATTAACCTAAATGAAATAATAAATAAAAGAAGAAACCTTCGATTACCTAAATGGAATAACTTATACGGACCTAAAACTACAGATTATTATTTACCATACCTTATGAACAAAGCGCCGTTACATATTATCATGAAATTATAAGGACTGCAAAATTTTATACTTTAAAGAAGAAACTAAAAAATTGGTTAAAAAAGTATTAATATTGCATTATATTTTTCACTTTTGCAAATTGTTAATGTTATTGGTTTGTAAATGGTTACATATGGTATAAATTATGAATGTAAGATATTATTAACTAGAGGATCCGCCAAGTAAGACAAAATTGTGTGACCAGGGTATCACTCACAAGTCACCTCTTGGTGTCCTTCAAATGTATGTTGAATAGTAAAAATAAAAAAAAAATGGTGCCATTCCTGATGGTACCAAACTGTCGCCAGAAGGAAGAGTCGGTCCTAGTTTGCCTCGGTAGTTTTCGATCTATGAGCGGATTCAGAACCCCACCGAATAGCTCAGTGCTGTTGCCATCAAGCTGTTCTTAAAGGTGCGATTCTTTTTCCGATTCCGAAGCGAAGCGAAAGCGATTCCGACGCGAAGCAAAACTGGTGAAGCATCGGCGTCGTCGGCTCTTCCAGGTTGAGTGCGTTCCTAAACTCACCGTAAGCTCAGCGCGGTCACACAACTCAACAAACTATTTCTAAACACACGGTGAATTTGGCGTTTCCTCAGAGTGACGTCACCGGTAATTAAAAATGGAGAGCTAGTACAGTTGTTCGGAACTTGGCTTCGAGTTTACCTTAAGCTGTTCACAACATGACTGAACATGACTTAAAGTGGCACTATCACCGATTGAAAGCAGGCTAAATCTGACAACATCTAGCGCTATGTAGTACTACCTAGCTCTTGCTTGCACCAAACGAAGGAATGCATAACGGCATTTCTTTTAACGAAGCAAACAAGCCACGACCTCCTTAATTACTGAGTGAAAATTTGGTACGTCCTCGTGCACCCGGGAGCAAACTATAAAGGTTAACAATACCACGGCCGCTAGATGGCGCCATGGTATTTTCGTTCGCATTTCAATCGGTGATAGTGCCACTTTAACATGGGGCCAGCGTTACTAGCTAGTCAATAACATAAAAACAACATTATTGACGCATCTTTCTCTCTATGAATGGTGGACATTCAGCCTTTAACTTTCATTTTTCTCTTTATCCCAGCATCTTCCACTTACATTTACCACAATTTAAAAGATTTCTGTCGCATTGGGATTTATCCTCAACATGCGAAAATATGCTTTTAGTTGCTTACAGTTAACAGACACATGTCCACTAGTGAGGACGCATTTGTATTTTGTATTGTATTTTATTGAGCCTGGGCCGAAGCCATGCGCCCACATCAAAATCACAACAAACATATACTCTTCAAGTCACACTGAAACCGATGGGCAAGGAGGAAAAGAAACGTAGGGGGACATGGGGGAACAGAAGAGCCTGAAGAGCCTACAGTCTCACACCCGTCTCTCGGACGAAACGCAAAACCCCTCGCAATGCATCACCGGAAGCACTGGACTAAAGGCTCCGTATCGAGGACCGCGAACGGTCGCCAATAAAAAAGTATGTTCCGCTGCCGCGTAAACCACTTGCACTCAAGAAAGTAATGTTCGCGTGTGAAGTCAGCCCGGCAGATGTCGCAGAACGGGGACTCGGCCCACCCTAGACGGAACTGGTGAGCACGTAGTTGAGTATGGTCAGTGCGGAGTCGGGACAAAACCTGGGCATCAGCCTTTACAAAGGCATCCAGGGCTGAGGTCCTGAGACACGTCGGTTGAACCTGGAATAGACCACGCCCTGTCACTGCAGTACGCCACTCCTCCTCCCAGAGATCAAAGAACTGGGACGCTACCACGAGGCGACGCGATCTCGGTAACCAAAGTCGACGCAAGAGTTCAGACCCTAAAACAAGCGCTTGGCATGCAAGACCGTCAGCCTGTTCGTTTCCAGGGGAACCAGCATGACCCTTGACCCACTTGAGAGCCAGAACACCCCTGCTCTGCATCACCCACAGCTTCTTACAGACGGAATAGACTAAAGGATCTGACAGCTCAAGAGTAGTCACAGCTTTCCTCAGGACCGCAATAGCTGCGTGCGAGTCAGTGTACATAACGACAGCCGTCAGCTGCAAATCCAACGCTTCATCCGCAGCAGCAGAAATCGCACACAGCTCGCACACCGTGCCGGAGGTGACGACTGCCAATAGAAATGCCTTCGTAACCTTTAGAGAGGGGGTGGTAACACCAACCCTGCCCTCTCTAGTGAGCGACACGAAAGATGCGTCGCAAAAGACCTTACAAAGCTCCAAACCGTACTTGCTGGCAGGCCGTCCTTGGTCAAGGACGGGTGCTAGGCTGGGGCACCAGGTCCACGGACAGAATGGCTGAACGACAGTAACGGTCGAAAGAGTGATGGATGGCACACCCAACAGAAGGGTGGCACCGAATCCTGGAGGACCCAGCACTGATCGTGCCACTGGTCCTAGACTACAGTAGTCATGGAGGATCCTGGTAACCGGATCCTGCTGACCCCTACCGATGTTGCGGACACAAAGAGACACCAGAAGCTCACGAGCCCGCATATGCAGAGGAGGCTCGCAGCTCTCTACCCATAGAGCTTGCACCGATGTACTAACCAGACATCCCGTAATTTCGCGCAGACAGACATTCACCTCCACCTGCAGAGAGCGAAGGTGATGCTGGAATGGGGCCAGAAAGGGCAGGTGGTAGTCAATCACTGACCTAGCAAAGGACCAATAGGTAGATACCAAAGCCCCTCTCGTAACCCCCTTCAGTCGACTCAGTTGCTTGAGGACAGACACTCGAGCACGGAGGCACCCCTTTAGCCAGTTCGTGTGGAGTGTCCATTCCAAACGCTCATCTAACTTAACACCAAGATACTTCACCTCTGAGGACTGCTGAACAACAGCACCGTCCACCACAAGGGATGCAATGGTCCGACATCTCTTGGCCGACCGAGAGAAAACCACCAGCTCAGTCTTGGCCGGAGCCAACAGTAAGCCCCTTTCAGACAGATGACCAGAAACCATACTAATTGCATCCTGAGCGCACTGACAACAGGCAGAAACGTCGTCCCCTGCAAACCACAAGGCGATGTCGTCAGCATAGCATACAATATTAGATGACAGGCCCATTTCCAGAATGACATCGTTAATAGCAACAGCGAACAGAGTGGGACTCAAACAGCTCCCCTGAGGCAGACCCCCCCCCCCCCTATCCGAGGTAGCCTCATGGGACCAGTGTCCATCAACTCTGGTCGCAAACCGCCTGTTGCCAAGCAGAGCAGAGATTACACTGACCAATTTCGGGCCAACACCCATCTTTCTGAGACTGTAGCGAACCCAGTCAACACTGACTGTGTCATACGCTGCCTTGATATCTAAAAACAGAGCTACAACAACCTTCCATGCGACCAGGCCTTATAAATACCAGACAGAAGATACATCACTGCATCTTGGGCAGTTCTATTAGCCCTGTAGCCAAATTGAACCGGGGCCAAACACTCATGGTACTCCAGGTGCCAGACCAAGCAACGTACTATCATTCATGCCACCTTTTTATCATTAACAATCGAATGTGTACAATGGGCCGATCTACTGATACTTGGCGACGACACACTAGCGTGTGTCTAGATCTCCGTGTAAAGGCATCCATCAATAGCATCAAGAAAGCATTAAAAATAAGCAATAGATGCGTCTTATCCCCACTCATTATTACAACCGTATCTTTTCCCGTTAGCGGATTAAATTCGTTGCACAACCTTTGTTATGAACTGGGCCACAAGACTACGGAAGGAGGGGGACGGGGAAAATAAAAGACGAGAGTTAAAAATATAACGTTCGCACGAATGGTAACAAACTAAGTTTAGAATTCGTGGGCCAGTGTTGCAGACTTCACTATGTGTACATACCATTTTATTATTTTCAGGTCCTTTGGTAATTACCGAAATTCTAATGGTGAACTACGAAACTTGCCTGTAGATCTACTTTAGCTTCGAAAATCTTAGTATTTGGTCCCTGCAGAGAAGTTTACCCACATAACCAGGCGCAATGCAGTCCAGACAAATACCATGCAGGGAAGCTCTCCTTCGCGCGAGGATAGCAGCATTGGAGAGAGAGAGAGAGAGAAAAATAAAACATTTTAACACGTTCCTGAAGGAGGTGTCATCGCAGTTTGTTGTTGGGATACCTATATCATATTCTAGAGCGGATCGTAAACATTGCCACATCACTTGTCACTTTCTGCCATTTTGTGAAATGGACCACACACGTTGTTACGTCGAACGTGTCGCTGTATGTCATTTTGCAAAATGCTAGTGGCATTGAAATGATTGAATGACAAGGCCCGAACACTTTTTTTTTTTTTAGAACTACGTTCTAATATATCCAACAGCATCCATATAAAGCCGACGGCATCTAAACAACACCCAAATACTCCCCAGTTACCGACTGAATACGCGCGTTGCAAAAACTGTGACGTGCTGTCAGTTTTAATGTAGTTCGGCGTTAGTCAGACGTCACCACCATCTTTTAAAAATAGTTTTCTCGTTTGGGCTAGGTGCGAATTCTTGATAGTCTGCTTCCGGTAAACAGGCCATTATCACTTATGAACGGACGCATTACGGCTTTCGTCTGTTTCACGAAGCACGGCTAGCGCCAAAGAAGGCAGTAACAATTCAAAGATATGCAATAAACGAATCCTACCCCGCCCGTCCTAACATTAATTAACTTCCTGTATTGTCAACTGGGACCGTGTCTATTCAAGTCTTATTTTAATTGCAACCGGATGTATCTTGGTATGTACAGCCGAAAATATGGAGTGGGTGGGAAAGGGGGAGGGGGGGGGGAAGGCAAGAGTCTGGGTCGGAAAGATCGACCTCAGACGGCGTAACAGGAGATGGAACGAATTTACCAACAACAAGGGGGGACAGCGACTACCTAGTCACAACCGGTCTTCTGTACACTTCTGCCATTTCGGACCATTTTGAAAACGCTATTTACTTTCTGCCTCTCAGAAAAAAAATGACAAAACTCTAGTCTACTATAACAAAAGCGTTGTTAAAAACGCTAAAAATAATTGCATTTAATACACGGTGGTGACGTCACGCTAACACATCTCCATTAAAAAAGTGTAGTCGTTACATACGGTTAATCTAAAAACTCACACACGTCACCGTGGGTCAATTTCCGCGGGACATATAATGACTCACTTTTCATAACTATACAACACAAATCCAACTAGCACAAGAACCCATTGCAAAACCAGCGTAAACACGCACATTTGCGACTGGTGACATTTTTCGTACCAACATGAAAAAAAACAAAAAACTATATCGCATACTACGTTGACAACACAAGCTGACCCTAACTCGGCAACCTTTTGTCCCCACGGTACGAAAACTAGGCTACCGACACTTTGAAATACACCTAAACACCAACGACTCACGCCCATAGCACATTTTATACTCTAATCTTATTTAAACTATTAAATTAAGTAAAAAAAATACGGCCATACATTAAACGCGAAATTCGGAAACTGGGACAAAAAAAAAAAGGACGTCTTTTCTTAGCTCTGACTTCGTACACAGGAAGTTTTTAAACCCGAAGTTTCCGTTCAAAAATATACATCAGTTGTATGTAAAAATTGTTAAATTCTTAATAATTCGCAAATAAAATTTACAAATAAATTTTTTTTAAACTCAAATAAGCCGATAAGTTGGCTTGACGTCGCACCTTACCATTAAAACACATACCTGTGAAAATAGGCGGTTAACCCTCAATAATTGCTCGTTTGCGCGAAGCAGAGCGGTCTAATGTCTCGGGGGTAAGGGGGAGGGGAGCAGTGCTGGTGTGAATTGGGTAGGCTTTGGTTTGTTTGTATGTTGGGAGAAGTGAGGGGCGGGGGGGGTGTTACAAATGTGTCTTACTTTACTAGAAATAATTTAACGTTCAAAGTGACGATAATTAAGTTCCGGGAAAACCACTTGCCGTAGCACTTAATGCGAGAAATATTAAATTTATTTTTTGCTAATTATAGCTGTCGCATATGCAGGCTGATTGCAAAACAGCGCTTATTATGCGTGCTTAATTGTCTTCTGTCACTGGCAAGCTGGTTGGCTTCCCTGTAAGACAGTACGCAGAACATACCAACCCTACGGAGTATGATAGCTGGCATCGCTTGCGCAAGAGGAGCGCTGACAAGATGGCCATTAATTCTCAATTTGCCTGCTGCCTGCTGTCAGCTTAGTGGAATGCACGACAGGGAAGCTTATCGTTAGTTTACAAACAATATTCTGCCTTTCGTGGAAGTAAAGCGTTGATAGGAAACAGTACAGGAAAAGTGTCGTAAGATTTAAAATATTCTAAGAAATTAGATGGGAAAAAAAGGCGATGTAAAATAGTAATTGAAGTTATGAAGTGCATTAAGGGTTTAGGATTCATCTAACATTTTGGCCTGGCTCTGCCTACCCTACGTACATCTAGAGGAACCGCCACAGGTATACAATCTACTGATTCTTCCACTTGCTTTTCCTCTCAAATTGAGTATAAAAGTACAACCCAAACAAATACGACGAGAAACACTTCAGCCCGACAGGACACACGGCTAAACGTCGAACATGTGCAGTACACACCCAGCCGTATACGAGTCTTAAAATTGGTTACAAAATAAAAAAAAAAAAAATTCAGCTCAAAGACTGCCAAAAAAAAATGTTTTGTTTAGTACACCAATAAAAAGTGTACACTTAACAAAATATTAGGAGGATTCTATTTTTTCCACCTTAGGAAAACATATATTTTTCTTCAACATTCACTGCAAGCGTGACTCACCACAAACGTGTAACATACACCTCTGCCAACAACATGAGTTATACACTGACGGTAATGGAGCTAAAGGAGAGGGGGGTAGGGGAAGGCTGCGTTTTCACTCGCTGTTGCCTATGGTGGAAATGCACTTTCCAGCAACTCAGTAATATGGCTTCCGCCCGTTTGCCATAATCCCGTTTGCCATAACCACGTTTGCCATAATCCCATTTGCCATAATCGCGTTTTTCCATAATACCGGAAGACCTGAATATCCTAGCCAAGTAATACTGGGCAGTGCTACCGGGCAAACGCACCGTAGCCCAGTAACATAGCGACTGCTGTATTGAAATGTTTTTATCATTTTTACTTTTGTACACGAGAGATCAGTTAATGATTGGTGCATTCTACTTGGCTAAACGACATCGCTAGAAAATGTTTAAAAACTAATTGTCTTAGTATGCTTAGCACAGATCTACAGGTAATTCAGGGTTCGTGCGAGTTCTTGAAACCCTGGATATGTCCTGGAAGTAATAATGAAATTTCATGCCTAGAAAAGTGCTTGAAAATATAAAAAAAATGAACTATGTATCATCAGTAGGTTAATGAACGGAAAGTAGACGACGTGAAAAAAAATTTAGCCAAGAAGGTAGTCGAGTATGTAGCCTTACATTATTCTTCCTTTGTTTGGGCGTGAAAAGTTTTGAAACTTGGGCTCTGGCTTTAATTGTATTTACGTGTATAATGGTTGGTTACAGCAGCAAGGTTTCACGTGGCCTAAACGGTATAGCAATACTGCAGTATCTGAAACCTTACACGATAGTTTATTTGTGTTCCTTTGCTGTTTTGACTTCGGATCAGTTAAACCTTACCTTTCGAGTTTCGAGTACGTTTTTTTTTCTTCTAATTCGTGCTACTTTGGCGTTTCATGCAGTTTGTCTTAGCTTGTTTTAATGTTTTGTATCTTTATCAATTACGGTTTCCACAAACCAATATGGAAAAAAACCCTTTAATTATCAGTCTACGTCTTGTATCTGGCGTTTGCTGAATGGCATTGTTGCGTAATAACAATGTTTAAAACAATGTAAAACAATCAATACGGTAGTTTAGAGCTCCCTAACCCTTGAACCACTTGCCCAATTAGAAAAGGCCTTATGGAAGGGCACTTCTGCAGAGCAATATCTGTAAAATGAGCTAAGATCCATCTCATCTATAGGACAATTAGTTTGACTACAAATGTGTCGTGCCCGTAAGAACCACAACATCACCAACAAGCCAAAAATGAAAATCACGATTCCAGCTCAAGTCACTGAGCTCTTCGTTGTGACAAATTGGAAATTAACAAAAGTTCGGACACCTGTTCACCAAGTCCAACAAAGCTTATATATATACTGAATTTGAGTGAAATATATTGAAAGACACCAGAGATATTAGGCATCGAAATGTGGAAGGTTGAGGTCAAACCTTACCAGTAAAGGCTACCGTCTTTACTAACTGATATAGATTAAAGGTTAGTGAATTACACAGAACGCTAAATGGAGTGGAACGGTAATCTACTAATATAATTAAATAAACAAAAAACGTCTTCGCCGTTTAGAAAAAAGCAGTAGAGCTCTATCCCATACTCGTGAAGGTGCACGAATAAAAACGGATTAGAGTTCACTCGAACGCAACGAACTATAATTTGAACTCCAATTCCAGGGAACAAGGACTTTTTTTACTTAGTGGTTATGTCAGAAAGTGAACGGAGTTTGTGTTTGGAAAATATAATGTTTGCGTGCACTTAATTTGCGTGTTATTCAGGCTTTTTTTTTATATTTGTGTGGTTTTGTTGTTTTATGTTTTAAGTGTGTTTCCTATGAGTGGCTATATGTGTATTTTGTGTGGATTTACAATTTGTGAAACAAGCATACACCTAACTAAGGCAGTTTTTTTTGCCTGTGTTTGTGTGTGTATTTTTCATCTTTTGTATGCGTTTTACGCTGTTTACGGTGTGTTTTGTATGTGTTTTAGATTTTCGCTTGTTTGAATTTGTTTGATTAGTGATGTATATATATGAATGCGTGTGCATGGAGGCTGGCAAGTCACAAGCCTTGTTCACTGGAATTGGAGTTCAAATTATAATTCGTTGCGTTCGAGTGAACTCTAATCCGCTTTTATTCGTGTACCTTTACAGCTGTGAGTATGGGATACGAGCTTTAACGCTTTTTCTAAACGGCGAAGCCGTTTTTTGTTCATTTAATTTGTTGGCTTTTTTGCTTCAGTTTTGTTGTAATTGCTATAGACTGGTCTATCATGTGTACGGTATGTCCACTGTCCAGCCAATTTTGTTTGCGAAAAAACGGAACGTTAGAAATGCTTATTTCTTTTCAGACTCCGCCCAAGCTTTGTCCCATGTTTGTTATTTGATGGCAACCTACTAGCGTGTGCCTACAGTTACTTTGTCAGAACGATGGGTAGTTGATTCTGCATTGTTGCAAGAAGATGCAGCATTATGGCAAACAATCGCGGAAACAATTCAACTTGCTTCCCGAAACCCGTATTGAAGAAGTAAATAAGTCATTCAGTCATGTCGGCTGCCCAATAAAAGCCCCCAAAATTATAGTCTTCGCACCCTGCGGTATAAAACTGAAAGATTTAAGCGAAAACCAAGAACATTTCATTTTGGTTCTCGACAACTTATCTATAGCCGACATTCAATCCAATCCCATATACTTTATTGGGGCTCGGCCCTAGGCCATGCGCCCACCCTAAAAGAGCATCTTAACACCTCCAGGAACTGATAATACAACCCACTGGCCGACATTGCTAACTCACCACGACAATGTTACTTTCCCCGTGCCTTAGCATCGTTGCAACTTGTTCGAGTGAGCTACAATCCGATGTTGTGCACCTCACCTATTGTTGCCCCATTGTTACATGTTGCAGCATTGCACTCTGGGGCCTCTCCGCCGCCGCCGCCACCTATCCAGTTTTTGAAAATTCTCGTGCGCAAACGAACTCTAATAAGCAGGCAGTTCTAATTCCCAACCTCAGGAACCAGCAGCAGCAGCAGCCCTACAATTCAAAGTAACGGCTACAAGCAACGGCTACATTGGCTACAATTTAAAGTAACGTTTAGTTTCATCCTTCCTGCGTATGCCATGTCATTGCTACCGTATACATAAAATTCTTGGTGCATTTCGTGCGCATGCTATGTTATTGCTACCGTGCCTAACAATTTCCATTAGTTGATTGTTGGTGCACTACTTCCATTAGTTGATTGTTGATGGATAAAATGAAAGAATCCGTGTTTCAGGTAAACGCATAGCGTTTTCAACCAAACTAAGCTTCGTTTTAACCAGCCAGCTGTTAACGATAGAATGGCTTATTTATGTCGCAGATGCAGGCTTTCAGAGCTGAGTGGAACTGTTTTAAAGTAAGTAGCAACAATTATTACCCCAATGTACCGTCTTCTGTTGTTAAAGATAACACACATGAATTGTTTCAACGTTGGTGGAAACAATCACGGACATTGCGTTGCAGGCGCTTGCATACTGATTGCTGACTTACTCAGTGGTAGTTTTTTTTTTTAAAGAATTCAGTAAAACACAGGTATTCGTCTTTTTTTGGGGCTGCGCCAAAATTTCAACGAAATGTCCTGTTAACCTTTAGTTGCATGAATTAATTTCTGTTACTTTTCACCACCACCACCACCATTATTCGCTTGGTTTGGATACGAGGTCGCTGACCGCTCGACTAATGCTGCTCGCTTTGCTCGGGTCCCTGAGGCCCCCTCACAAAGTTCTTTCACGTTCAGTCAACTGTTGCCATTGGGCAACAGCTACAACAAACAAGGGAGGGTTGTGGCAATATAGGGTAGAAGAGGAGGGGTACAGGGGAAGGTAGAAGAGGAGGGGGAAAGTGGAGTGGGGAGATGTTGGACGGGAGAGGAGGGGAAGAAGGAAGGGGAAGAGGCCAGGGGGAGGGAGTATGAGAAGGGGAGATCACACTATTTGCTTACTGGCTGTGCCAATCAAGCACAAGGGGAATACGGGCAGGTACCGCCAACCAAGGAGTGTGGGTTGGTGAGGGGGAGACAAATTTAAAGCACCAGTTACTTTACTAACACGACGAAACACCCGAACAGGCTAAATCCACGAAATTCAATCACCGTGCAGCATGCACGGGTCCAGCTAGTGACGAAGATAAACGGGAATCGAAAATGAAGAGAAATGAAAATGTACACAAACACCCGTGGTAGCGTTCCATCCAAGGACTTCAGTTTTTACTGCAGTCCCAGATGCTACGACGGTTGTTTGTTTACAATTAGGAATAGTTCTGCATGTGCAATTGTTTAGGCTAAGAACGTTAGTCTTCGAGGTAAGTAGTATCCATCACACAACAAAAATAGTGTACGAATCTGCCAAGTTTTTTGAAAAGGGTCGGTCTTCAAAAGTGGTGATATCACTATACCTAGAAATGACCGTCACGATTAACCCTATTAACTAGCAAACTTGCGCACAGCCTTCATCTTTAATTATCTTATTCTCTTTGAATAATTATCTCTCCCATTAATCTTTAAGCATGACTGCCGAGGCACAATGTAGTATCATCTTTTTCGCGTCATAATACGACTATTTAACTTTTTTAAGCTGTAAGGGACTTGGGCGGTCGGGAGGTTCGATCCGGCGTTCGCTTGGTTTGCACATAACCACTCTGGTTTAATACGTTATGGGTAAAGAACTATGGGGCGCCGAGTGTAAAGTAGAAGACATAAATAATTTCAAAATACAAAAGAGAAAAGGGCAACGTGCAGTCTGGCTTCCTGCCAGACGAAGTGAATCATCACAATTCCGTTTTCCTTAAATACTCGGAGGTTTGTCAGGCGATACAGCTTCTAGAGTATCCATTTTCCATTTCTCGAAACTGCTGGAAACTTCTGGACATGGAAGCGAGACTCTGCTCGTGTGCTGCAGGCAATCGGCTGCCCGTTAAAAGTCAACAAAGCCATCTGCTCCTGAAGTTACAGACAGGCATGTGGTTGCACCCAATATGGCGATGTTCAAAAGTGAACACACCATCATTTCTGCTTCTGAGTAGTGGCATGCGCTAAACAGCCGTCTGTTGATACGAAAGTGATCGAGGTTGTCAAATGTTAGCTGCCTTTGCTGAACAGCATCTAAGACACAATGTCAGAATTAAATCGTCATTAAAACAATGGTAATTAAAAACAATGGCAGAATTATCGGCGGTAGCGCACCGGAAAAACAAACTAGCGGCAAGTGGCGTTTGATTTTTGGCCAATAGCAGCGGCGTACACCTATAGGTGTTGGGACAACAGCTGCTGACACAAATAGACGAATGAACTCGGAACGGAACCACATTTTATTTATCCTACCTACGTTGACCACTAAGAAAATAAATTGTTCAATGGGGCACAATTTCAATCAATATTGTTCGTCGTAGATTCACACCAATTAATTGTTTCACATCCAAGCAGAAAAAGACATATTTCACAATACACTAATCTGAGAAAGAAAGAAAACACAACTGCCCCGACTGGGACTTGAACCCATGACTCCCATTTACCAGTCGGGCACTCTAACACGCGATGATGAGAAGAAACAGTGTAACTCTTGTATTTATATTCTATCACATAGGGAAGTTAGGCCCCGCATAATATAATAATATAAAGGACATTTAACGGACATTTTTATTTGTGGTTTTCATGCTTGAGGAAGAAGAAATATCATTATCTTTGTTTAATAAAGGAAGATTGTAATAGTTGAAAAATAATTAAATAAAACTTCATTTAATGCCATATATTGGTCTCCATTTTGAAAAATGGGAGATGGGGTAGATGTGAATAAATTAATAGCTTGTTTGAATTCCTTGACCCCAAAAACATATAATTTAACACCAAGATCAAGTTTTTAGGTCGAGTGGTTTCCAAAGTACGAACAATCAAATATTTGCATCCGCCATTTTCCAAAATGGCGTCCGGAAAAGAGGGTCCCACTCATACACAGTGACCACCGGTCAAAATATCATCTGTACTACTGTAATATAAAATCTAGCATAGTGGTTGCTAGTTAGGTTTCAGGGAGGCAGGAGAACTTTGTCATTTTACGTATTTTACTAAATGCGCCTCTCCACTATAGAGAAAACTAGAGAGCACTACATTGCGATAGATGCTGCAAAATTCCGTTTGGTGGCAACCCGTCTTTAATTTACGAATTACACGCTCGTGCAGACGAATCCACCAGTGGGTTTTCAGTCGAACTCTACCATTGCCATGTCGTTTTTCCCATAACTGCATTAAGCCAGTCAAAAACTGCTATTAATAGTAACAATCGGTGCGGTAAAAAATCAATTATTTTACGGGTTAAAAAAAACTGAAAAAGTGCTTTGGAAAATTCTCTAAATAAATGGCCTCAATTCGTCACCCTTAGGGGTTTTGGAAACTCGTGCCTTACCCTCCTCCCCTCCCCCCCGCTCGCGTCTCAAAAATATTGGGCTGGGTACGGTAGATAGATAGTGTTCTAACCCCTTCAACCCCTAAGAAAAACTTGACGGACACCGGGCTCAAGCAACAACGAAAAATGCCTTCCATTCGAATAATCATTATTAGAGGCAAGTAGATAAAGAAAGGAACTCATTCCTAAAAAAAAAAAAACCTCAGAAAGAGCAGTCTGCTACCAAACCTCAGAAAGAGCTGTATGCTACCAAACCTCAGAAAGAGTTGTATGCTATCCAAGAAATAGCAACTGCTTCACCACCATACACACACTTCTCCGAATTATTGAGTAGGCTAATTAACTTCGGTTAATTAGCCTACTCAATAAAAAGTAATTTTCAAACTACGATGATTCTTAGAGATAAATCTTGAGACATACATCGTGTCATAATTCTTCATAGTCTTCTTTTATGTTTTTTTTTCATGATCTATAAGCAACCCTCTATCAGAAGTGTCCAAAAAAATAAGAACAGGGTTCTTATTCTTCGGCCCAGATAAAATCATTTGTGTCCGTTCCTGTTCTTTAACATCAGTGTTTGTACTGATTATATTTTTACTTTTTACAGTACTTTGCGTATGCGTTTTACTTTTTACATGCATAATTATACACATCTTTTTCTCTTCCCTCCCTTTCCACGCTGCTGTCGATGCCATTGGGGGCAAGTATGAATTCTCCCCCACCAGCTCGAGCTAAAAAAAAAAAGGGGGGGGGGGGACATTTAAGCTTCGGAAAAAATTTGTCGGTTCTCAGCGCCTGCTTGGTGACTTTTCTTTGATCTAAATAAGAAAAACACTGACCCGCGTAAGTTTACGAAGAGAGGTGAGCTTTCTAACACTTACTTTTTCCAGTTAGCATTAGGTTAAGTTGTAGTTTGAAATAATTTAAAAAATGTACTACTACTGTAGAATTTGAACAGAAAGAAAACAATTAAAACTACAGTGATAGGTTACACTTAGTTTCAAACAGAAATAAAAAAAAAATAAAATAAAAATAAAAACGTGTTCACCCTGTGATTTTTGGATTAATATGATTTTTAAAACCAAAACAATTTTTTTCTATTGCACAAGTTCACAAAGGCAAAATAATGATAGCATATGTTCAGTGAAATTTTGAAATGGTCATTTCATTGAGCCTCTTTAGTAACTTTAGATAAAATAAGCTAAAAGATAAAAAAAAAAAAATAATCCAGAGTGCCTGGTCATTTTGACACAGAATTGGGCCGAGAACTAAAGAATTTTCTTTTCAAGGCCTTAGTGTATTCTTTGTAGATAACCCTTGGCGTAAAAGAGGTCCTACTGCAACAAAAAAAAAAGGCCACACAAAAAAAAAGTCCTGAGGTTGCCCATAAAAGGTGTGAAGGGGCTCAACAAATTTGGAGCCATAGGCTTCATCGGACCTCTGGGCGGCCTTGCATCCGGGACTTCATGTTCCCTGGCAGGTCTAAACATGGCGGTAAGGTAGCTCATGCCTTTTCCTTCCTTCATTGCCCTTCTGTCGAAGACTGACCGGTTGGCGCACACTGCCTCTTTTAACTCGTTTTAACTCAAGTTAATTGCACTCTGCATGGCCAAGGGGGGGGGGGGGGGGGGGGGGGCGGTGCTTTTATTGTCTTGTGGGACTCGCGAATCGTTTTTTTTTTTCTATTCTATTCGTAAACAGGACGGCAAGCCAATGGGCTCAAAAGGGTTAAATAAATACAGATGTAAACTTATTTACCTTGCCTTTTGGACTTATATGTCAGACTGCCTGAGTGAGGAATCGAACCCACGACCTTTG
>JAHWFP010058507.1:74867-87991 GCA_023313725.1 Lithobius niger
GATGCCATCTACCGACCGAACGGCAAATTAAATAGTTGGGGGGGGGGCCCGCCCCGCGGCGCAGGGGAGGGGGGAGGGGAAGGGGAGCGAGACGACGCGGAATGAGCGAGCGAAGCGAGTGACTCCGCTAGTTCGCAATATTAATCCCTATTTTACTCATGGTGCACGGTAACGGAACGTACGTCCCGAAACCTTCTCTTCCCCTTCCCTCCAACAGTGCAACTCGGTTCTTAAAGCACTCACTTACGTGTGTGTGTGTGTGTGTGTGATAGTCAGTGGGGGGTCATTAACTAGTCTCTTTTTGAAACCCGCCTTCCATCCCTTCCATTCCTAATGTGTTATGGGGTGGTTTCTCCAGAGTTCCCCCTCTGACTCTTATCCCTGGATTCGAATGAACAAGCTTCACTCTGCATCTCAATCACGTGACATCTTTATTCCTGGCTAGCTTATTCAACTGAGTGTTGCGCGAACTCCGCGGTCGCTTACGATAATAAGTAACAGAGCAGGTCACTTACGATAACAAGTCTGAGGGGCAATGGTGAGCCTCATTACACCTGTATCACGGCTATCAGGAGCTTATAGATACATCATCCGCAGGACGTGGCAGTGTCCATGTTGTAACTATCGATTCATATTCCAAGTTTAACGTTATTTTCTTTTGCAAGAAAAGAAACGGGGTTACTCACTCTAAGGTTTTTTCTTGGACGAATAAAATTAGTGTCCGTAGGTTACCCAACACGCTGGATCCTGGACCTTTCTTTAAACTAATTTTTTACCTAATGGATCATAAAACTAACTACGTGAGATGAGGAGCTGCATGATGGGGGAGTCTCCAACATATTTCTGCCATTTGTTTCACCGTACTGTGTCCTGGTCCCATGCGGTCAGTTATCGAACTAGTGTCCGTTTTTACTTTTGCGGAAGGTGACGTACGTTAAAAATTACGTGCACGTATTTATTAGGTGCGTAGATTTTTACCTAATAAATACGTGTGAAGAATATCCCTTGTGCTGCGAATAGTCCAAGTGTGTGTCAATGCGCTAGAAAACGAACTTAAAACGAGGAAGGCAGTTTATTTCTCGAGCCGAGTCCGACTGGAGTAGAAATTGCGTGTTCTCTCTCCCGCCTGACTCTACGCCAGTTCTCGCGCGTGTCAGCAAGTTGAAGCCTCCTAACATTGCTTTGGTAAAATACGATTTGGCGGTGTTAAATCAACTAGCTTGGAGCCAAGAGCTGAAACCAACTACTTCCCTCCCGAACGGCCTTGTGCAAACAGTGGAATATAGTATACGAAGCCAGAGTTACACTGACATGATTAAACAGGATGGAAAACCAAATGGGCTCGAGAAGGCTTAAATAAATACGGATGCAAACATATTTGCGCTGCCTTTTGGACTTAAATGTCAGACTGCCTGAGCAGGGAATTGAACCCACAACCTTTGAAGCCAAAGCCGTAAGTCGTTCCGATAGGCCGTGTCTGGCTCGGCGATAGGACTTACGATTTTGATTTCAAAGGTCGTGGGTTCAATTCCCCACTCAGGCAGCCTGACATTTAAGTCCAAATGGCAACGTAAATAGGTTTGCATCCGTATTTATTTAATTTATTTACACTAACATGGATGTACCTCCGCCTAGTATGAGCCAATAGTTTTCCTTCAGATTTTGAAGGGGGGAAAAAACTTTTTGGTTAACCAGCAATGCCACCTTCTTCCATGATACACGGTTCCTGTCATTGTTTGCTCATTGTCATTTCAGTCATTGTCATTGTTTGAATGCAATGTCAGCTGAACCGAAATAGGTCATTTTTTTTCAATGCAATCGTTTAACGATCAGCATCGTCTCCTAACGTCAGCTAATACTTTAAAATGATAAATGCATTCTCAAAGCTCTTCAAATGATGATAATTATTACTTTTTCGTCTACTGTAAATTATATAAAACAGATAGGCGTTACTTTGTATTTTCCAAGGTTTTTTACGGCTGCCTTTAAATGTGTAACAAAAAGCTCGTGCTTAACGAACTGGGACTCTTCCAGAAAAAAAAGTGTGGACAAAAAAAGTGAATTGACTCCGATCCAAAAAAAAAAAAATGACCCCAACGCGCGCTCACGCATCACATCATTGCACAAGAACTAATAAACTTATTTTTTTTGTAGGGCCAAACTGCTAAAACGAATTAGCCTACTTTCAGCCTTCTTTTATTTGTTTATTTATTATTTTTTAATGAGGATAACGTCGCTAAGTGGTAACTATTTATTTTGGGAATCAGATCCGAGTTGATCTTTTACCCTTGCTTACTTATAATCCTACATAAAAAAGTAATTTTGTAGTTTAAATTTGAAGTTTTAAAGCACTTCATCAAAGTAAATAAGGAACCTACGAGCGATACGAGCTAATGCCGCTCATCATTATTTATATGGGATGTGTCAAAAGGTTCTTGCATCACGCCATTCCTACACAGAGTTGAGATGACTGAACGGACTTTTTACGCACTAATATTGTCTTTAAAAGGAAGCCGGGGCAAGGGGGGGGGTGTAACTGACTGGCAAAAGGCTGTCTCTCCACCCTGCCCCCAATCCTTAGATATAAATTCTATCTGTGCTGCTTTAAGAATAAACATAGGGCCGCTGTTAAGGAGATGTGCGCGCACCCAAGCTATAGTGTCAGCAGCCTATCTTGAGTTCTCCGCAGAACGAACACAGGTAATCGATTGTACGTTTTCAGTAGCAGTGTGCCTTGTTGATATCCAAAAGGTTACATAAACAATGGCGGCCGAAATTAAAGCCGCCCCCTCCAGGAAGACGTAGCCGCTCATAAAATACTCGCAGGACTCAAGATGCGCGGCGAACACAATAAGGTAGTAGATAAAAATAGCATGTCGGTCGGATAAACGGTGATCGTTTGATGCCACCATCAATGAATCTTGCAACCCCTGATAACGACTTCCGAAACGTACCGTCTCATGCAGGTAATTATCCAGGAAAGGGATTTGTGGACTATCCTAACAACTGGACTATGCGTAACATCGGTTTTTTCCTTCTTTCTTCTGATGAATGGACAGATTTCCATTCTAAAAACCATTTGCGTCGAAATTTCAGTTTTATAACAGCCTGCACCCAAGAAAAGTTGTCATCTTTGCCCCAACAGATAGGTGCGAAATGATACCATTCGTGCTACGATACTGTAGTCTGTTCCACATTATGTTTACAGGAAACTGCCTGTATGACGCCACGTTTCCTTGTACTAAGAGGGCACCAACATGTGGATATCACACTCTACATGTGGATAGTACACATGTGGATCTCAGTTGGCTTTGGGCGTAGTAGATGAAACTGCATGAACACAAAAATTGTGTCATCGCAAACCAGAAAGATTTTCGTATTTTAACATCACACTTTATAATTTTTTAGGCTAGTATCTTATAATTTTTTTTCGGCGATGTATTGGCATAAATAATTTAAATTTTTACCGCATTAGTCTTTTAGATTTTTGATATCATAGTAATTATTAGCAAACGTTTAATTATTAATTACGTGTTTTTTTGCACTCGATAGTGGAAGGAAACGAAGCATCGTAGTTAGTTTCCTGCAAATAGTATAATGTGGAACAAACTAGTGCAGGCATGCGGCACCTTCGCGTGCAACAGCGTCCCTCAATCGTGAAGGGGTGAAGTAGATGGCTTCTTCAAGCCAAGGCCTACTGGGATAGAAATCTCGTGTTTCGCCTCCAGACTCAACGCCAGTTCACTCGTGTGTCGGAAAGTTTACGACTTTTAGTGCTGCTTTGGTAAAACAAGATTCTGGCGGTGCTGAATCATGTGGCCTGGATCAGGGAAACGAAACCCACGGCTTCTCTCTCGTATGACCTTGTGACAGAAGATGGAACATGCAGCGATATATAAAACATGCCTACTACCCGCGTCCTACGGATGTGTATCTGTATGCGTTTATTAGAGCCTGATCAAGCTAATGCCGTTGAAACGAATTTCTTAGGCCTAAAAATAGGAGACTTTTTAGATTTGTTGCTAGATTACCTGCTCCATTTTTCAGCAAGCTAAATATTTCTTTTCCGATTTTATAAGATGAAACTGGCAGGAATGTAGGTACCTTTAAAAGGTACATTTTGCCTGCCTTATAACAGCCACGCGCATGTTACCGTTGCGCCGTTTCGAGAGCCTCGGCATACTAACGCAAGGCCAACTGAGATAGAAGCTGCGTTCCTCGCAGCGAGGAACGCAGTACTATCTCAGTTGGCTTTGGGCGAAGTAGATGAAACAGCATGAACACAAAAATTGTGTTGTCGCAAACCAGACTTTCGTATTTAAACATCCCACTTTATAATTTGTTAGGCCAGTATCTTATAATTTTTTTCCGGCGATGTATTGGCATAAATAATGTAACATTTACCGCATTAGTCCTTTAGATTTTTGATCTCATGGTAATTGTTAACAAAGTACACAGTTGAAATGTCATGGTTATGAGTAACCGCGCAAAGGATCATACAATCGCAGGATGCTATTAAATTAGTTCTCAATATTCAACAAAAAACTTCATAGACGCCACATTTTAAAACGGATTTTTAGCAAGGGATTGACTAACGGTAAGTAAATAGAACTTAAGCCGTCTGTGATTGGAGGGTCGAGAATAATAGCGTTGGGAGGAATGTACCTTTAACGTAGTTTGTCAAGCCAATGCTGTCAGAGTGGCATTTTCGGGCCGAAGTATGCGCAATTTTATTGCATGTGTTGGCAGCTGCACTCTTTTCTTTTCTGATTTACGGCCTTAATACGTGTTTCGCAGTCTTAGGGATTGGACACAACAAAGTTTTTAGGCTAAAAACACGCTCTCACAGCATTGGATTGGCTAAAGACACCGTTGTTTTTTTTTTTATCTCCACGTTTATCTAGTGCCCCTTGCAGTCAGCTCACCGACGGGCTTCAGGCGCAGGTGGGAACGGGGCGTCGGACGAACGTCGGACGAACTGGAAAATCGTCTAATGGGATTATCTAAAATCTGCCTAAATAAAAAAACTGGAAAAGCATCTAAACGGAATATCGTATAATGGGTAATTGTATAATGGATAAACGTCTAACTGCGGTTTCTGATGTTATATGTATAGCCGCAGCGAGCACGGTAGCGCGAGCGAGGCAGGGATATTAGACGATTTTCCATTATACGAATTTCCAGTTAGACGCTTTTCCATTATACGAATTTCCTGTTAGATGATATTCCGTTATACTGTTTTCCGTTATACGTTCTTCCAATTATGCGATTTTCCAGTTGGACGATTATCCCTCGCCCCGGTGGGAACTTCCGTAGCGATTATGAGTGACGTTTATTGCTTTTGCTCTATAGGCTCAAAATGTGTAATTTCAGTGCAACGCGATTTTTGCCGAAATTTAAAGGTACATTCCTCCCAACGCCATTTTTCTCGATCCTCCACACTAATACGGCCCCACAGGTCTATTTACTTCCCGTTAGTCAATCCATTGCTAAAAATCCGCTTTAAAATGTGGCGTCTACATTTTCGGTTGAATATTGGGAACTAAGTTAATAGCATCCTGCTTATATTTACCTTGCAATAATTATGACGTTTCATTTGTGTGTGTGCATGAACAAATTTTTAATCGTTTGCTAATAATTACCATGAGCTCAAAAATCTAAAAGACTAATGCGGTAAAAATTAAAATTATTTATGACAATAGATCGCCGAATAAAAATTATAAAGTGTGACGTTAAAATGCGAAAATGGTTTCGGTTTGCGACGACACAAATTTTTGCGTTGATACTGTTTCGTCTACTAGGCCCAAGGCCAACTGAGCTGCTTTCCTCGTTGCGAGGAACGCAGCTACTATCTCAGTTGGCCTTGTATTACTACGCCGAGCCTAGCGAGACGGTCCGATGGCAACAAGCGCGGATGGAGATCAGCGCTTGGCTGTAATAGGACAAGGATCAAGAAAAAATGGCGTTGGGAGGAATGTACCTTTAAGGATTCCTTAAAAGCTGTATTTATCATCGATTTTCTGTACCAAGGATAACATTACGACAAAATGTTGTGAAGACTTAGTAATTACCAGGATAAAAAAAAGATGACAGATTTTTTTCAGCCGAGATCGTATTGAGACACTTATCTTTCAACCTAGTATTTTGTCGGTGGGGTGACTTTACAATCTTTTGTTCGCTCGTTGCTGTATTAAAACTACCGGCCGGACCTTGAGAACAAATTAGCATACGAAAGTAGATTACGCAATACGTCCGCCATTACAAAGCCGTAACAGCTTTACCTTCCATAATGTTCTACAGAAAGGCGACACGAAATAGACAAGTTGCCAGTCTGTCAACGGACGGCGCCACTCTGTCAAGCGACAGGTTTGAAAAGTAGCGCCGTCCCCAGGACAGACTTAGCAAACTTCGTCAGTAACGGTATTTGGAAGTTGTGATTTGCCCATGTGTCGTTAGTTTGCAAATTCACCGCGTAGTGTCAAGAGGTGGCAGCACTAACAAACTTTCCCCTACACTATATTTGAGTCTTTTTTTTTTTGCGCGTTCTAACACGTTCGTTATTTTAGGAAGACTTGGCCATGACAGAGCATCCTAGTGTAAAGGCCGTATTACGCTTTACTTACCCTCCATAATGCTCCGCAAAAGACAACAAAAATGGCGACGCGACAGTTTTGTTTAATGCAACATCTAGCCAACCTTATAACCTTCCGCCTGCCTTATAACAGCTACGCGACGATCACATCCACGTATTTACCATAGCGAAGGTCAACTGAGACAGTAGTTTCGTTCCTTGCAGCGAAAAACAAAGCTATTGTCTCAGTTGGTATTGCCTACGGTGCTGTATCTGGGAGTTAAAAAGGTGAAAAGGGGCCTTTAAGAGTGAGTTTGCTTCTGTAGAACCCTTCTACATGTTCACGTTAGTGGCCAAATTATAGTTCATAAATGGCATCTGGAGGGCGCTACCAGTTCAACACGCGACGTTTTGAGTCCTCCGTGGCTCATGACGCTATGGGACCGTGCACAATATGACGTCACGCACGAGGGGTGGATTCACGGAGTAACCGTTTCGGACAAGGTGGTGGCGCCCCCCCCCCCCCCCCCCCCACCTCAGCAAATTTTCTTAAGTCACACATGTATTGGAATAACTATCAAAACGACGGCATAAATAGAAAAAAGGTCACAAGAAAACTTAGGATAAATTCGGACTGATTTCATGAATTTTCACGGAAAAAATTGCCAAATTCCCAAATTGTTACCCTCTCTATCGCTAATGAAGGATGGGGCGGGGGTCGACGTTTGTGATATCATTTTATTTATTTATATATTTAACTTAGTCGTAGCACCACTAACGACATCAAATTTACCAAAAAAAAAGAACAAAGTGTGACGGAAAGGGAGCCAAAAATGGTAAAATTTTCGTGGCGTTATTTGCATATGGCCTCCATTACTTTGCAACAAAAATGACGGTGGCGCCGTCCAGTTAGATGTAAATACACTACTGATTTTGCCCCTAACGAGAACCGCAAATTACGAGACATCCCAATCTATAAGGGGTGCGAAACATGATAGCAGCCCCCCCCCTCCCCCGCCATCCTCCCCAGAGTAAACACAGCATGATACTTATGTTTGATATTTATTCCTTGATGCACAGGGTATACAGGGTGCCAAACAATGATGGCCCCTTGCCCCTTCCCCAGAGTAAGCTAAGCATGACAGAAAAAAATGGAAGTACCGATAGGCAGCATATTTTATTGTGAGTTTACAGTCACAAGCTAAATATTCAGTGTTCCTTCCATTGGCGTCATGAAGCGATTGAAGACGACCAGGGTAGGAAGACAAAAGTGACTCAAAACTCCGTATTAAACTCCATTTCCCGAAGCACAGCATCTATGTGCTCCTCCATCCTGGACGACTAATTCTAGTTGCTTTAGGTTCAGACAGCATCCTTTTTAATTCGACGTGTCACACGTCGAATTAATGTGGTTGTGGCAAAAAAACGGGGGTAGCCGATTTACGTCAGCGGTATCTCCTCAAAAACCAGACACATTTGTTCAATTCTTATCCGACGAAATTCAAGTATGCGGGTGGGTGAGTTGCAGTGCGCCAGCACACAAGGTATTATGCTGTACTTAATTTAGTTAGGCCGGTTTTAGTTCGCTAACCTCTAAAAAGGTCTCTGAGCGAAAAACCGTCGTCAAATAGTACACGATCAGTGGCTGACGTCAGCGCTTCCTCAGCGTAAAGGTGTGCGCTTAACGCCCATCATACGAAAAATTGCGGCGTGTAACTGCGCATTTCGGCAAGTCAGCTCTTCAACATTGCGGTCGGTTAGAGGCTATCTTGTACGTTGAGATGGCTCATCTCGTATGGCGCAGAACAACACAAAGTGAGTCATCACTTACCTTTGCGGTGATCTGGATGGTACACCGAATTTCTATGATTGAATCTGGACGATACAATGAATGCGATGCTCGTATAAGACCTTTGCTGTTAATTACTGCACCATCCTCGCTGCTTTTCGGGTGCGATATATTACAGTATTTTATTACGCGTATTTGTGGTGTTGTTTCCTATTGAACGAGTGAGCAAAGCGAATGATGTCCTGTTTTCACAGTGGCGGACTGGCCAGAGGGAGGGAAGGGCGGGATATTCCTAATGGCCTCTGACTTTCAGATTTTTTTAAAATCCGTAACAGGAAGACTCACGTAAGTTTTATTGGTTCGACATTAGTTTTAACCACAGATTTAAAATTACAAATAATAATAATAAAGATAATTATAAAGCGCTAGTAAAACAAGTACTTTGTATTGAGTAGCCTAACAAAAATTGGCCACATGAAATTGCAGTGTTATATTTAATGTGGACTTTGTCACAATTTTCGTGTGAATATTTTAACTTTTGTTAATACACCTAACAAGTATAAATAAATTTCAAGTAGTCAACCTGACGTACCCTCAGCGCAATATGATTTCTGATGAACAAGAACAACGGGTACGGGAAACTGTACAACAACGAAGCTTTCAGTTTTTTTTTTTTTGAAGAATACCAATACAGCGTCCGATGAAAATTTATCTGGTCAGTGATTGCATCGTCGCACACAAGATTCTGGGTCATTTGCCGTACGTAGTACCAAAAGTTACGAGACAATTTTTTTTAATATAATGTGCAATATAGTAGATATTCTTCAGTACACCATGCAATCAGATTTTTTAATAGTGTCCTGTTGGCATGTCTGCCGTTCCAACTTAATACGTCAATTACAGATTTTTTGTATTCTACCATACGACACGTCGAATTACTAATGCAGTGTTAGTGCATCTTGTTCAACATTGTCCTTCAAGATGGATCCAAAGTTTTCAGACATTCAAATCGGGAGAATTAGGGCCAGTCTTCATTACCAAAGAAACACTTTTGAGTTTTTGGAGTCACTTTTATCTACTTACCCTTCTCGTCTCCAACCTGTTCGTGACGCAGGGTTATGAGCCTGGGACTAACAACAACAGCAGGCCCCATCTCCCGACTGAAATTGTAAAAAGGTTACACTATGTTGTAATATTCGTCGGCCACAATAGTGCTCAGCGGGTTGGTTCATTCATTAATCTGGGCTGCTTACGTTTGTTGGCTTCCCTGCCTAACAAGCTGACAAAGCTTGCACTGCCGCGTTCCTGCTCCGTGCTCGTGGCCGTTTTCAATATCCAAGTACGTTACTCATAGTCATCTAAAGTCATAATTGCGAAGAAAATTTTTTTAGGCCATGCGGGCCCCTTCAGTGGCCGGGCCTGGGTACAGTGGGTCCAGCGTCTCTCTCTCTGCCCCCTTGTGGGGACCGTGTAGTGACGCCAATGGAGGGAAAACTGAATGCTGAGCTTGTGAGTGTAAACCACAATAAAACGTGCTACCTATCAATACTTTCATTTTTTCCCTATCATGCTTAGTTTTCTCTGGGGAGGGGGTGGGGGGGGGGGGGGCTATCATTGTTTGGCACCCTGTACACTCATGATGTGATATGTATCAAGGAAAAATTATCAAAATATATATCGTGCGATACAGGAAATATACATGCAGGGAACCAACGTCAGTGGTTTGCGAATGTTTTTCCAACCTGTGGGCGGTGGAATGTTTAACCGCACACTCGGCCGCCTTATGGATTTCGTGGGACTTTGCTGGAATGCGGTTCGGACAAGCTCCACCGTTTCATCAGATACAGCTGAGCCAGCTCTCCGAACTTTTGCCCTTACACAAACATCTGGTTGTTTCAAATTTCTTAACAGCAGTGTGCTAGTTGGTGGTGCTTTCCCGAAACGTCTTCTAAAGTGTCGTTGCACTGACAACAGTTAAAGAGGAGGTTTTGCTTAATTAAAGCACTTCATTTCTCCGCATCATTTGTGGCCATCTTGCAAAACTAGTCACGTGACGCGCATTCGAAAACTACCACAGCTCTGCGAAACTTATCTGCAAACGTCACAATTGTTACTTTTCGTTTAATAAACGCTTATCGTTTATTAAACATATCGCCTGTTATATATCACGAACACCACACCTCTGACAACTACAAGATTTATTCTGACGCCTCGGTCATGGTTCGGAGGTTTCATGGTTCAAATCTATGGGTTTAACCTTAAAAACCAGTTGAAACAGAATGAAGTCAGTAAGTGGAGGGACAAACCCACAGTGGTGGTGCGAAAAAAGGGGGTGCCTAGTTTAGAAAGGGGAGGAGGGGCGGCAAATATTGTTACAAAGGGGAAAGGAGAATTTTTTTTACATTTTATTTTTAATTACTTTTCAGTCTTTAAATACGGAAATCACCCTTTTTATGGTCGTTAAATTCTAATTTTGTCCAGGTTACCTCCTTCCCCCCACCCCTGCAACTATGATCCCCAGCAATAAACCACACAATTTACACATTGAAGGGGCGGATTTTTTTTATGGGGGGGAGGATTTTTCTTAGCCACTATTGCAAATTTGAACTGTGAAAACTCCGTAACTTTGTAACATTAACTCTGTAAAAAAAATCCAAAACTCTATAAGAATTTTGGCACAACACAACCTTAATAAAACCCTGGACTGGGCAACCTCCCCCCCCCGCCCCTTCCCCGCGTTAATTTCAAAACTTTCTTTTTATACTGGTCTTATCAGACGAGGTGTGTGGATCCAGGATTTTGTTAAGGGTGATGCTGGTGGCTAACCGTTTCGCCGAAAATTTTCCCATTTTGCCGAAAATCAAGCCCGTGTTAAAATTCGGAGAAAGGGGAATTCCCGTTTCGCCGAATTCCGTTTTGCCGAATGTACAGTTCCGGCAGAAAGTAAATTTACAAAACCCAGAATTATTGTTATAGTGAGACAAGAGTCAACAAAGGCATGCACGTGCCTTGGTGCCTGCTAATGCACGATATTTGCTCAGGTTCAACAATGCCATAACGCAACAATGTCTTTTTTCGCTATAACGACATTACGTTTGTAAATTTACTTTCTGCCGGAACTGTACGTATATTCTTCGAAAATGTAACATAAGAGAAGTTAAAGAAGCATTTGTACTTTGAAGGAATCTAAGATTATTTGCAGTATCTGATGTTATATATTTAGCCGCAGCGAGCTTGGTAGCGCGAGCCAGGTAGGCAAATAGAAAAAAATAACCATTCGGTGAAATGGGACTTCCCATTTCACCGAAAATTAAGATACTGATTAAAATACGGCGGAACGGGATTAGGCGAAACGGGTGTAGATTATACCGGTGCTGTACCAAAAATTAACCTATGTCCGCTACTACTTTTTAATAGGGAAAAATAGTCTGCATCGCACTTTTTCCTTCCCATTTATAAGTTCAGTTACGTCAGAGGAGGTTCAAATTTTGAAGAAAAAAAATTGTTTTGCAAGAAGATGGGAAGGGGGAGGGGGTTAGCAGTTGATGCAAAGCTGGGGTAAAAAAAAAGTTGCATCTGGCAAACAAGGCAGTCCCTCCGGCTGCCATCATTAAAGGTCCAAGTAGTTTATTTGCTTTTAACACATGATACTGAACAGTTAGGCCTACTAATGATCTTGGATAAAAAAAAAAAAAAACCTTAAAAAATGTTTTAGTGTGAGTTACGTCCGCAATAAATTCAATTAGGACGAAGGGAGGCATGGTATTACTCACGTAATTGAACCTCAAACTACACAAATAAAGCAACACAGTTTAATCCATATACACACACAAGTCCTAATTTGTTCAAATTTTTATAGCCGAAATTTACTACATCGCGACGCATTAACCTCGTGAAACAGATCTCGATCTTTAACGAAAGACGTTCACCCACTTATTTAACGGAGTTGGTATTAAAACATTTACAGCTTAATGTCGTAAATTAGCTAAGCTAACGATCCCACAGGGTTCTTACAGCAAATCATTAAAGAATTTAGGTAATCATTTCACGCTGAGAAACCGTAGCAGGCAGGCGGCGTATAAAAAAACACAAAGCACAATACGAATTTAAAACAACGGCTTTTTATCCACTGGGTCGTTGACGAAATCTTCTTTTCCTGTTAAGAATAGCTTTGAAGCCGTTTCAATAAATTAGATCTTTTTTGGCAGAGGGAAATGTGGCCGTCACTGTCCCTTAAATCCGCTTTTGACTTTTACGATCGTCAAGTATGAGGAGAGGAGGGTCGGCTTCAGGCCGTTAAAATGTTAAAGTTGTTAGATCCAATGAAGACTTCTTTTTCGTGAGGACAATAGAGGCGTTGAAAGGCGCTCTTAAGAGCTTGTGGACCAGCTGGATGGGTGTCTTCGGCCATATAGCATGCCTAACCCTTTTGTTACTCATCATGTTTGATTAGCTCTTTTTTTCCCCTACATGTGAGTCACAAATTGCAACAAGTATGCACTGTAACTAGATCATATAATACTTAAGGACGATAGAGTTAAGTGATAGAAAGGTTTTACGACAGTTTGGCACGCCTACATTTACTGTTTAGGGGGCGTATTACCATTACCGTCCATGCATGACAGAGTAGTGGGCTTCAGCGGTTTTACTTACGACAGGATGGGACCGGTCATTTATATTTATGGACGGGGTCGGGTCAGAAATAAAATTCTGACCGCCAAGTTTTGGAAGACTGTCCTTTCAAAACCCAAAAAATATCTTCGT
>JAHWFP010058508.1:0-18857 GCA_023313725.1 Lithobius niger
AAAAAAAAAGTTGTAATTTTTTTCTGATTTTTATTTTTGTAGAGATGGTTTTGCGTGCTACTAGCGATCTCTGAAAATGACGGGATCACGCGGTAAAAATAATGATAAAAAACAAAACGATACTTGTGTGCCACTCTTTGCAGGGATCTTCTAACGCCCACCTACTAGTTCGCTGTGTTGGCTACGATCAGTTTACCATGGATTACTCGAGAAGGAAATGTAAGAAGCTAATGGCGCCACACACTGAATTTACAACCTAAAGGAATATTTTATCTGAGAGAAGCTCAAGACCCCTGCCGATCCCAAACGGCAACTCAGCAGCCCTCTAGTGAGGTTTTTGGCTATCGGCACCTATTGCCGTGCTACATCGCCAGTGCGTTCTGTCGTTATTTTTAATTTGGTGCTGCAGTCACGCCGCAAGCCTTCTAACACGAGTTGCATAGCCAAAGCAACAAACCATCTACAATACCTAGTAACACCTCATAGTAATACCTCATACGCTTTAATAGTAACACTTCATACGCTACTAACACCTCATAGTAATACCTCATATGCTTTAATAGTAACACCTCATAGTAACACCTCAGACGCTTTAATAGCATGCCTCATATGCTTTAATAGTAACACTTCATAGGAAAACTCATAGTAACACCTCATATGCTTTAATAGTAACACCCCATATACTTTAATAGTAGCACCTCATAGTAACATCTCATACGCTTTAATAGTAGCACCTCATATACTTTAATAGTAGCACCTCATAGTAACATCTCATACGCTTTAATAGTAACACCTCATATACTTTAATAGTAACACGTCATTGCTGTAACAGCAACACCTCATGCGCTTTAATAGTAGCACCTCATAGTAACAGCTCATATGCTATAATATTTCTCCGCAGGGAAGCCACTTGATGCTGCTTCACCAGGCAAGACCGACTGACTGATGGCGACCGTCGTTACCTCCAGATGAAGATGAGGATGAATATGAGTAGATGGCGATAGGGACAATTTAACCGGAGAAATACAAGAGAAAAATCCCGCAAACTTTGACATGCCACAATCGACATGAGCACGAGGCACCACAAGGCCCTTCTCTTCCCGAAAATGCCAGGGGGTGGAAGAGGCCAGGATCGAAACCGGACCTCCCGGGCAGAAAGCGGTCGTACTATCCGCTCACCCACCTGTCCCCCCCCCCCCGGTCATGGCTGTTTTTAATTCTTTCCGCAATTGGGAGAGACAATACAGGTTTTGAACTTTATTTAACGCTTTTGCACGTTAATTTGACACTTTTATACTTCAATTTAACGTTAGGGAATTTCAAATTAACGCTCTTTGCTTTGGATTTAAGACACTTGCACTTGAATTTAACACTTATGCACTTGAAATTAAAGCACTGAAACAAATTTTTCTAACTATTTAATTTTTTAATGACTAAACCAAATTAGGTCAAAGTAAAAACAAAACTGCGAAATTATGAAAAAATTACGAAACAAAATTACAAGATATAAAGTATTAGAGCTATAAAATTACAAGGAAAAAAACAAACTTACTAAAAATATACAAGTATACTATACATTTACTGTTCGTAATGAAGTAATTTCAATAGAATTCACAGTTACGTAACCATTACATTCCATTCTTAAAGTATGATAACGAAACCTAGAATAAGTAGGCTACATCTGTTACTATCTTAAGTTACTGGTGGCTATTGTAGCATTAAATTTTTAATGAACGGAAGTCATAATGCATTGCTGAGCTAAATTAAAAGATTTTTTCCTTGTAATTTTGTAGGGTCTAATATTTTATAATATTGCGATTTTATTTCGTAATTTTGTTTTCATATAGGCCTAATTTGGTTTCGTCATCAAAACATTAACTAGTTCGAAGTCTGTTTCAATGATTTAATTTCAAGAGCATAACTGTTAAATTCAATGCAAGTGTGTTAAATCCAAAGACAAGAGTGTAATTTGAAATCCATTAACGTTAAATTGAAATACAAAAGTGTTAAATCCAAGTACGAAAGTGTCATTGTGTCAATATGACGCGCAAAAGTGTTAAACCAAAGTTCGACCCTGTAAGTCTAGCTGAGTTTTGGACGTTTGCAGGGCGCACCGCATTCCTGTACCATCACAATGAGGGGCATTTTCAAAAAGTTGGACGTTGTTACTACGTTTGTACATCGTTAAAAATTTCGTAAAATTACAGTACAGAGAACTGATCATTTGTTTCCATTTTTTCTTAACCATAATATTCTAATGCATTGCCAAATTATTCGAGATGTGAAGATATGTTTCTTGTGTAATGTGATAGGGGGCGTGTGATACTTTAGTTTCCAAAGCCAGCATTCATAATTCAGATCAATTACATCTACACTTTTACGGTTAAAAAAATCTGGAGCAATCTGGAAAAATCTTTAAAAAAATCCCGTTCTTTGTACCGTAATTTTGCGAAACTTTTTAACAGCGTAACAAACATGGAAAATAAATTGTCTGTTTTAAGTACAAACACACGCGGGTATGCGTACAGACACATGAAGTTATAGCCTATACCCACTCCATAGGACCACCAGCCGCAGCTGTAATATCATAACCTCATTCAGTAATCAACATCAACGTCAAACGTGCTCTGCGGGACGTTTAGCACTTTGGCAATTGAAGGCATGAATTATTAAATTATTGTCTGTTAGATGGCCAAAGTCGTTAAAAAAAAGTAGGTTGCCGTTATTATCGAATCAGCCTTTAATCAAAGCGCCATACTTCCTTGTCCCGACCATTATCGTTATTACCCACTCCATCTCTCGAAAGCTATTTATTTTGGTTTTGACCACAAAGCATTTCATTCAGCGTTTTGTATTACCTTTTTGACAATTCGAATGGCAGAAGGCGGAGACAAATTCGTTGGCAAATTCGTTGGCAACCCACCTAACGACGACAATCCACCTAAGGTAACAAGCCTAAAGATTGGAGAAGAAGCCGTTCACCAACTATTTCTCAGTTGGCTTTGAGGGTAGGCAATGGTCATCATAACAGAACAGATGGTGTCACGTTGTGGTTCTGAGCAATGCTGCTGTGGCTGCTGCTGCTGCCCTGCACGATGACTGCTGCAAGAATGATTTGCTTGTTTATGGTATTGACAAGAGGCTGCAGCAACTACCTAGTGGCAACCGGTCTTCTGTATACTTTCGCCACTTTAGAAAGTGTTGAGGTGCACACCTCTATCACGCACTGCAACAGCGCTTTTTATTATATAATCTAAAAGTAGTAGCCATCACAATAGCCGGTTAAAAATGTATTAGCATTTGAACCAAGTTTTAGATTTTAAGTGTAATTGTCAGCTTTTAGGCCTAATTTTTACCTGCCACTTTAATTTCGTAAGTAGCAGCTAACGGAGAATTAGGTTCGAAAGTAGGCTTATTCATTCATACAATACGGTGCGGAGACTTGACATTGCTATGGCTACTTGATTTAAGGGCTAATTTTAGCTTTTAGGACTATTTTTTTTACCTACCGTTTTAATTTCGTAACAGCTAACAGAGAAGTGGGTTCGAGTGTAGGCTTATTCATCCGTGCTACATGGTGACGAGGCTATTTTATATGAAGCTAATGTGTGTGTCGTTTACAAACACCATTTGTTTTTTGGGTGGTATGACTTCGTGTAGTGTTTAAATCTGACGATCAAATATTATTATTTCATTGAGTTATGTCGAGAAAGCCTATTACCTATATGGAAGCAACGATGTTTTAATTTGCCATGTTTTTTATCTAATTTTTGGTAACTGAATCCAATAGCGAAAACTGTTTCTCTCTCTAGTATCATTCTGACGATGAAAAAGGCGACGGTCGGACGGACAAAGTCGTTGCAATGGTCTTCTGAGAATTTTTGGCTGTGCAGAAGACCAATAATGTAAAACCTTAAATGTTTATTTCACGAAAGCAAATGTATGTACAGTAACGGGCATCGAATTTTGAAAACTTCAAATTCTGCATACAACTGATTAATCGTTCCTGTTTGTGCAAACATTGCATGTAGCTTGTGCTTTAATTCCCATTGTTTTTAAAGAACATCGTTGCGTTGTTTAGGTAATTCTAATGGGGCATGTTTCGCATGTAACAATACGTAACAATGGAGAAAAAAGAACAGTATCAATGCTTGTCTGGCAAAAGTTTGTTCAAAATTCGATGTCCAGTAGTGTAAAAAATGGACATCGAATTTTGAACACCTTTTTGATACAGAAGCAATGATGCAGTTACATTCTTAGCATTATTACATACTAAAATTGGCGCCTTCGAACTAACTAACAATGAAGCGCTGTACTTTTAACCAATGGAAAGCAACACACAAACTACATGCAATTTTCACAAACAATGACATCTATCGGGAATGCAGAATTTAGCACAACATTTGAAGAGTTCAAAATCCGATGTCCGATGACAGTACTTAATAATTCCGGACGATTTCTTTTGTATGTTACAATGTTTAATATTTTTGAACATTCCTAAACGCAAATCACTGACTAAAATCTAAACGAGGCAAGCAGTCTGCATTGAAGACTGGCCTTGTGAGGATAAAAATACACTAGACTGAGAAAGAAAGAAAAGACAACTGCTCGGACTGGAACGCGAACCCAGGATTTCCCGTTTACTAGCTGGGCACTCTAACCACTGTGCTACTGGGGAGGGTTCTGGCTACAGGTTCTAGTGTGGAGGCCAGGAAGCAATGTTGCTTTCCCTCCTTGTATGTATGTTTGTGATCTCAAGGTCACCCCTGAGAAAGTTTGAACGGCTACTTAGCTCGGCTGGAGCCTGTAGCCAGAACCTGCCCCAGTAGCGCAGTGGTTAGAGTGCCCTGCTAGTAAATGGGAAGTCCTGGGTTCGAATCGCAGTCGGGGCAGATGTGTTTTCTTTCTTTCTAAGATTAGTGTATCTTGTGTCCTCACAAGGCCAGTCTTTAATGCAGACTGCTCGCTTCGTTTACCCTTTTACCTTGTGAATTCGTCTTTATTGACTAAAATCTATTGCTTTATGCATTTGAATAAAAAAAATGGTCAGTCTAGCGATTATGTCATCCCTTCTCGCAATGGGTATATACGGTTAAATGCCGTTGTCTACATCGTTACAGGACAGAAATAACTACAAGGAATATGTCATATCATTGTTGGACTTTGTACATTTTCAAAACACGAGATACTGACTGTCCGAAGGGAGCTTACCACCATCTCCATAAACCTCTACCCTGCTTGGGTACAAGGACAGCAGTTCTAGACATGCACACTTGATGACGTTTCTGGCTCCACTCTGACTGATCGTGCAGTATGAGGGCACGTTTGCGCAACCCACTCGCTTTTACATTCTCGCAGCTAGAAGCTATAGAAATCACCTCAAATTCCAACATGGCGGCGGTTTTATGTCTGCCGCCTCGCAACGAAAACACCAAATAACGTGAGTTCAGAAGTGTTTGGGAAAATTGTTTCGTCATGAGGAATTCTTTATATTATTGGCACGTATTATAATATTGCAAGTATTTACTCAAACGATGTCGCATTTAGCTAATCCATTTAACGTTGTTACCATGGCAATGTCACCTTTGCGTAAACGCGCCCTTACACGTATCTGATAACAAGTGGTGTTATTATTTCCTACGAGTTTCTACGTCCGTTTCTTACGTTTCTGTACAAGAGATCATATATGTACTTTCCTCACCACAGTTCCTCACCTACGTCAAATCAGTTTTTGTGTGTTCTTTGTACGGAGAAAATTCCTGACGACGATCAGCATATTAATCTTTTTGTTAATGACAATGATAACGATAAGGTTCAATGATAAGGATACACTGATAAGGTTCGTTTGCGTCTTCTACTATTTAACTGATTTTTTTTGATATTGTGTCTATCGTTTAAGTACAGGGTGTCCCATTTATCTTCAACGTTTTTGTAACACTAATTACTACAGTTTTAACTCGATTAACAAAAGCAGTACATCCTCTTAGGGAGCGTTCACAAATTACGTAATACTGGGAGGGGGAAGGCGGGTTGAGCAAATGTGTTACCATCTGTTATGATAAGAGAGGGGAAGTATGACGAAGTGTTTCGTAACACACTAATTTTCGCAAAGTTATTTTTTGCTAAACGTTTTTTTTTTACTTTTAACTAGATTTTTCTAACTTCTGTTTACAACTTAAATTTAAGAAAAGGACTGCGCTCTTACTACGAATGGTGATTAGTGTGTGAACTTTTACAAATCTTCCAATGTTTTGTTTTTAGAGTTTAATATTTACATCACACAAAACATCGTTTTTATTTTCCATGACCGAACAACCCGTATTGGACCAACCCGTTAATCTTGCCTAATTTGTTACGCAACCTACCTCACAGAATGTGATTGACTATCTTCTCTGTGACGTAGAATTCTACACTGTTCAACACCACTGGTGTTTTATTTAATTTATTAAAATACACTATTCATGGTACCCGAAATGTTGGTTTGAGTCTAGGGTCAGTATTTATCTGTCTGAGCACCCTTCAGCCGCCCGCGCACTGAGCGACTTGGCCGCGTAGCCAGGTCGCTGCAGCCAATGAGAATGCTTATCGCTTATGTAAAACCACGCACTAATCATTTTCATTGGCTGCAGCACCCTGGCCGCGCGGCCAAGTCGCTCAGTGCGTGGGCGTCCTTAAGGAGTATGGGTGACATTGTGTGTTATCACAGTTTCATGTACACCTGTGGGTAACTGTATCGAGTGATAGTGATATTTTATTGAGCATAGCGGACTTTACACCATTCGCTCACTAAGTGCTAACTAACCTACTTACCCTAACCAAATGCACGACAAAAGGCCAAGATTCCCGGCTTCCACGCACACCCCTATAGTCAGAATGCTTCGGGAGCAGGAAGAAGAGGAAAGACAAGAAGACACCTGCCAGTCAGATGTCAAACTGCATCGAGGTTTAGCCCGACAACAATTCAAACTTTTTCATTGTTGTAAATAAGAACATACGTCAAAGGCGGAAGGAATTCCTCCATTGTTGATGGCAAAGATTGGCGTTGTTGAATGGATTTGTTTAAAGCCCCAGTATAACGAAAACGGTCATTTTTTATGCCCGAAGGTGTACACAATAATATGGAGGAATTTACAAGGTTGAAACAATGTACGGTACAGTGTATAAACAATGTTACAACAATGAAAAGACAGTGTTGTGCATTCCTGTGCATTATGTTAAAACCTCCTGCCCTATAAACAAACACCTGTCACAGTTTATTTCTCTCCTACCTACCTAATACCTCATCTTGGCGAAAATGCCAGGGATATCTGACGGGTTGCGTGGTACGAGCGCACGTGTCACTAGCACACAAGCAAATTTCGTATGATCGAGCGCATACAATCACAATGAACGCACATCGAGCGCACAGAACCGCCGCATATCAAAAACTCTGCCATGTGACGTCGTTTTTTATCCACTTCGTGAAATCTTTGTCTGCTTCTTAATAATCAGCTGAAGCCGGTTAGTTGCATTCAGTTAAAAAATTATGTTATATTAATATATAATATAAACTATACTAAATTACATGACACTTGACTTTTAGAGTTCAAAGTTTGTATTTTGACTGGCGAAATTTTTTTTTTCCTATTCTGTTAAGTGGTGTTAAAATTGTGATAAAAAATAAAAATAAAAAGCCGCCCACTCGCATGGTCGAATTTGCTGATTTTTTATTTACCCTAAGCAAATAAGTATGAAAACACTTACATCGAAATTTTTGCAATCATTGAGTATGACGCAAACAATCGTTGAACTCCAGGTGTATGAAACTCCGCCCGTATGATACACCCACAGAGGGGAAAGTGCTTCACGTGCTACTGCTGTACATGCATAGATATTTCTTTAATGCACACAGTAGGACACAAACAATAGTGAAACTCCGGGTGTGGGCTCCCTATACTGACTTTGGTAAATGAACAAGAATTACTTGAAACAATTTTAACCCCTCCGAGTAATTATAGTTCCTTATTTAAGTGCTGACTGCTGCTTCGGTCTGGTTCGTTAAAGTAGCACTATCACCGATTGAAAACCGTTCGTAAATACCCTGGCACCATCTAGCGGCAGTGATATTGTTAACCTGTATACAGCTTGTTCCCAGGTGCACGAGGACGTACCAAATTTTCACTCAATATTTAAGAAGCCTCGTGGCTTGTTTGTTTTGTAAAAAGAAATGTCGTTGTGCATTCCTTCGCTTGATGCAAGCAAGTGCTAGATGCGCTAGATGTTGCCAGATTCTGTCTACTTTCAATCGGTGATAATGCCACTTTAAGGGTGGTTGAAATTCCGGGTATGGTCTCTCTGCCTGTGCGTTAAATACACGGCTTGTTATACATGTGCGCTAGATACACAGTGTGCTCGATGCACGAGCGCTAGTAACACGACACCATCTGATGTCAGGCTCGACCCGGAGACCTCTTGCACATAATACCATCAAGATACCTTGCCCTTACACCAGACGTGTCTTACAATAGCTTACGCACAGGAAGTTAAAAACAACAGCATAGAAAGATACAATACTGTTGTCTGCAAGTATTCAGTACTGGCTTTTCGGCCAATGGTTAATATAAGTGTCCAAGTAGTTACTTACTGGAGTAGCCTCATACCGGCTGTAGCTCCCATATGGATAGACGTGGATGCTGCTCGGTCTGTGGGTATTTTTCTTTTGGCTTCGTTTAAACATTCTTCAATGGATTTGCCGGCGTCATCAGGCGTATTATTGTAACTGGAAATGCCAGGCCCTATTAAAAAAAAAAGGAATAATTTTACTTATTTGAATTCACGTCCCTTTCATTTGGTAGGGTTAACTCGAGGTGGAGAGGAACAATTTAGCTAAGAAATACTAGCAAGGACGCCCACACGTCAGGGCACTTGGGGAATTTCCTTTTTTGGAACATAAAATTATGAAAATAAAAAGTTGAACAATGGCAAAAGACATAAAAACAAGGGCTCTTCGTGGACCGCGACAGTGATTCCATGGTTCCAACATCAATACTGACTTGTCGTCATTATAGTTTTGATTTTGAGACACCTATTTTTTTAGAACTGTGAATGCAGAGGTGGGAAAAATAGTGTCTTCCGTTATTGATAAATTCCATTGAAAATATCCGTCGTTATTTACCCTTTTGTTGTTGCAAAATGTCCTTTTTTACACAATCGACCGAGTAAGACTGAGCTTTAAGTCGGACTGAGCCTAAGAATGAATCCGGGTTTCCGATCATTCGGCCACCCTTACCCCCTTGCTGAGAATGTATTGGGGGGAGGAGGAAAGTACCCTGCCCCTTCAAAGAAGGCTGACACCATAATAAAATGCGAGACTTTTATTTACCAATACTTTCAACTCGTTTTGGCACACTTTTACTAATGTTTTAAAAGTACAAAAACAAGATGTTGGGAATATAACGAGTGGTTGAGAAAAATGATCTATCCTCGTAGACAGGCTCGAGTGATGTTTGACCAAAGGAATTAAAAACACGATGGAGGGACTAAGCGAAAAAAAATTATCTGATAATACCACATGTGGCGAAATATCGATGGTAATATCATGTTTTTAACTGGTTTCAAAATTAATAAAAATTGTGTCACGTAAAGCTATGTGAAATTAAAATTAATTTTTGAAAACTGCCACTAGTCGGCAAATAGATGTCACGAATCCTCAAAATCGTTGCTCGGTCATCACGCAAAGTATGGCTGTTCTGACGAACATGCCTCCGTCACTTAGCATCGTACTCGGCTTCGTGGCGTCCGTGTTGTTTACCCCTCCCTCATCCCCTCCAACTCGCCCCCGAAGAAAAAAAAAACTCTGGAAGTCTGTCCCTGGTTGGCCCGAATAGTTTAAGATAAGATTTTTATTTTGTTGCCATTCAATAGCAGCGAGAGATGATAAGGGCCCCAGAATGGTGCCACTAACAACCATACTCAAAATTTACGTTTAGATGGTAAGGCGTAGGAAGATAGAGTCAAAAAGAAGAGTCTGTCAAAGATAATGCTCGGGTCGCGATAAAAATCTGCGAATGTCCACGTTCTTAAGTTTAGCCCTGAAAGCAGCGGCAGAGGTGGCAGAAATGATGTCGGAGGTCAAGTGATTCCAAACTGGGACAACCCGAACTGAGAAGAAATATTGACGGCAATTAAGGCTAAAAGTGGGTCTTAGTAATTTAAGGTGATGACCACGGGTATGGGTGACGTGTGACGGATCAAAGAAGGGCAAAGGAATATCGGTGTGATGATTTACAATCTGATAAGTTAGAACAAGATCGGCCTTAAGTCTACGAAGTTCCAGAGAGTCCATTCCCAGGAGCTTCAGACGCCGGGCATAGATTAAATGGCGAAGTCCAGGCAGAGCTTTGGTGTACCGCCTCAGCACTGACTTAACAACATCAATATCCTTAAGCAGCCATGGAGACCACGCCTGGCTGGCAAACTCGAGGAAGGACCGGACGTAAACGTAGTATGCCGAAACAAAGATCCTACGCCTACTTTTAGAGGTAACGGTGTGGCCCAGGCACCATCTGTGAGTTATGATGCTAACTAAATAGAAAATAACACAACTCAAACTGAAAACTCAATTACATTTTCCAAAAACCTACTGTCGTTATAAAAACCTAGTGTACATGGACAAGTTATGAATGGAAACGTAGGGATGTGAAATGTAATTGAATTTTCATAATGTGTTTTATAAATAAATTAACTAGCCTCGCACGGGGTGGGATTATCACACGCAAAAGAGAGTAGGCTACAGTTTTATATACCTAGCGAAGTGTTGGGGTGGGGGTGGGGAGAGGAGCAACATATATTGGGTGAGGGGGCACAATTGTATTTGAGGAGAGGAGGGCAACTGCCCCGAAGTGGCTAACAAATACTAATTTCTATTCGCTTCGCTCACTCAATCAGCTCATCCCACAATTCATGTTAGCATTACCAATTTTCCTAGGCCAATTGTGTTGCCCTGTTCCCGTCCTGTATATCCCCCTCCCCCACAATCACTTCTCCCTGCTTTTTCCTTTTTTTGCATTGAATCCCAATGCGCATTATCTTGTGTTTGTTAAAGGCAGGTTGCCACCAACAGCAAAATCTCAAAAATCTACAATGGCACCTAATACCGGCCACGATATCGTTAACCTTTCAAGCTTACTACCAAATGCACGCCCGGACCGCCCACATTTTTACTCACTGTTTAAGGAAGCATGTGATTTGTTTGATTCTTGAAAAGAATTGTCTCTCTGTGGGCCTTTGCCTGCTGCAAGGAAGTGCTAGATAGGGCTAGGCGCTTGATTCTGTAGTTTTCATTCGGTGACAATCAGCTTTTAAATCCTGTAGCAAGTTTGCATCAGTATTTTGCCATCTGTGTTTATTCGCCCTGTAGTTTAAGTAGGTTAGTGTTAAAATATGCAATGAATATAGAATTGTTAGGTTGTCGTTTGTTAATGATTGTTACGCTCGCCCTTTTCATCGATAGCAGTCAATATTAACAATTCAATTCAATTTATTGAAGAGTACTACCCACACTGAACCCACACTCGTCAACTGACCTACGACAAAGCGTACCAATCCAAATCAGATAAACAATTCAAAACAGATCAAAGCAAATCATAACAATCCAAACTATCATAACAGATCAAAACAACTCATAACAGATCAACCAAAGAATTACAATCAACCAGTGTCCGCACATACGCCGCCACGGCCCAAAGCATCCCGAAATTATGCCAGCCACCCGTATGGGGGTTTTGGTTTTTGATATGAGAAATATTTCAGGAAAGGAAAAATAACCCGAATCAAACGTATCACTTGAATCTCGAACAAGAAAGGTTAACAACAATGTTCGTTTGAAAGGGGGTTTTAGGGAGAAATCAAGCAGTGTAGAATTTTTGTTGCTGCCCCTGACGCAATCTGCACACTTAAAAGTACATGCCTCCTGGTTGGCTTTCCTGTATGGCTCACTGTTTTACGTCATTACTTCAGACGCATGGGAATGTTACAAAGTCATTTATTTCCTATTTTTATCCTCGTGAGAAACGGTTTTGCTTCATTCATTCCAACCTATGTAAATACTGCAAGGATTATTTCACACAGGATGCTCGAATATAGTGAGAAGGTATGTCCTTTTAAATACAGAAAGTGTCTACATTTTGAGTTTTAGTAAATTTTGTTTTACTCAGTGTTTTTTGTCAAGTTTGGTCGACCAAGGAAAGTAAGCTAACAGCAAATGAAGCGGTTTCTTCTAGACCAAAAGACAAGTACTCCAAATTAGTTTTTAAAAAAGTGGGCGTTGGTAAATACTGTAAGAATAGCAAGCAATGTTGGTTCAGTAACAAGACAATATTTGCTTGGGGTAAGTGGTTTTTTTTCTCTCTTTTTCTTTCGTTTGCTGTTGGATACGCCAAGGCTTTTTCTTTCAATAGGTTTTTCGCAAGTATTTGTACAAAAGCTTTTATATGACGTAATTGTTTATCCTCTCTAACAAGCCTTCCTCCGCCCCCCCCCCCCCCCAATGACTCAGTCCATCACTTCGACTTCTATAAAGGCTGGGGGTTTTTTTCGGAATCATCCGCACAAATTCGACGGCTAGAACCGTTTTATTTTATTTGCACTTAATGCAGAAATCGAATTAGTTCAATAAGTGGACTTGACAATGAATAAATTAATTCCTGCTGCAAGGACAGAAGAAAAAACTGTCAATTTAAAAAGTGAAAAAATATTCATTACGGATTTAGCACCAATGTTGCGTGAATTATTTATAATTCTTTTAATTGGCTTTTCCGTGGGCACTTTTCGTGTGTTTCTCGCAATTGAATAAGTTTATGTCCAGGGAAAATATTTTTACTGATAGAGTATTAGGCTGCTATTAGCAGGAATGTTTGCAAGAACGTTAGATATTTTATTTTTGTTTTAACCTGGTTTGAAAAACTTGGTAAAACAACTATCAATGGACCTACCACAGTTCGTAGTTAGTCCTGTAACCTGTACAAGGAACCACGGTTACAAACTGGTTGCGCAAAAAGCAAGGATAGAGTTGTAGACAAAATGTCATTGCCACGAGGGTATAGTCCCAGTGTGGTTCCTCGACAACTTTAACAAAATGTTAAACTCAATTACCTTTTCTCTTGGTTTTTAAAACGACTTAAATACTGTGCGGCAAATTAACTAGGCCTACTTGTTGATAATAAAGCTACAGTTATCGGGCCCTTCTCACACCTGTTTGTCTACGAAACAAACCATATCCGAGGCGTACAGGCCATGCGGGAAAATGGGAGGTTTCCTGTGAGGCCTAAGCTCCGAGGGCCTGTCGGGCACCTATTCAATTTTTTTCTTGATGACTGATTGCTACGAAATGCCATAAGAGAGGGGCCCACGTTAACCATTTCCCGGTCCTAAATGGCCGTCCCAGTACGCCCCTGAACTATTACAATTAATATTATAACTGGTGCCAAGGGATGTTTTAAGTCGTCAGCAAACTCCAAGTAATGTCAGAGAAACTGAATGAGTATCTGATTTGTTTTCCTCGTGCAGTGCCAAGATTCCAGCTGCGCGAAGGAGCATCTCATTCAAGTTGAATCACGCTGACATCTGTTATTTGCCTCTATCCACGATGGCTTTTGAGCTCATTCTCCAATCACATGCATTCTATGCCATATTTGTAGATTTTAGGTTCTTAATTCAAAATTTTTGAAACTCAAATATGAAAACGAATCAGACATAAAATATTCTGGGAAATCAATCGTAAATTAATGTGTAGCAACTAAAAGGCCTGACACCTAAAGGAACGCACTTCGTGTCTTTCAATTAAAGGGAGATTCTTTCTTGTCCCCTAACAGCCGCGTGCAGTTCTCAGTCTTCGCCGTCGTACCGTTTTGAGCCATTCGTTGTAGTAGTTGTACACCGTCACTCCCGTTCGCTTCTTTAAGTGCCTCAGCGTGTGATAAGAAAACATCAATGAAACCAGAGTCACGTGACAGCAGGAACGCTAAAATTGTGTCGTCATAAACCGGAAACGATGATACGTCACGAAAGTAGATCCAACACCTACGTGCACCAAACGTTAAATATGAGCAGGATGCCCGAAAAACTGTTTTCTAAGATTCAACAGAAAAATCTCCTGAACGCCACATTTTAAAATGGATTTTTAGCAAGGGATTGACTAATGGTAAATAAATAAACCCTTGTGACAGTACTAAATGTGAAGTGTCGATAAATATTTAGAGGAATCTCGTTTGGAGACATATGGCCCTTTGATAGAAGGAAGCCATTGATAAAATTGTTCAACTCATACGCCAGTCTTATGATTTTTTCATGATTTTGTTCTTTTTATTTTTTTTTTTTGCGGAAAGAAGTTTGTGACGAATGTAAACCCCATCGACAATTCCTAAAAGAAAAGCACATTCCGGTATAAATCGCGCTTAAATTATTAGTGCTGCAGTCCTGAAATAGATACGTGACAAAACAAACTAAAATTCTCCCTTAAACTTCGGAGGTTCCACACGCTACCAGCCTTAGCCGTGGCACCAGAAGGAGAGAAGGGTCAATTTTGTTAAGGAATTCCAATCGGAACTTTCTCTGATTTTTTGTGTGCCACAGTTGACACGAGCACGAGGCATCACAGGGCCCTTCTCTTCCCCGAAATGCCTGTGATGGTTGAGGTCAGGCAAAAACTGAGATCACTGAACACTCATAATTTCTTTCGCAGAATTAGACGATTTTGCATTCCACTCAACGACATGAATCTGAATCACTGGAGGATACTTCAGTAAAATAGGCTCCAGCCAGCTTGTATATTCTCACCACTTCATTCAATTATTAAAAAAAAATTAAAATTAAAAAAAAAATACTGTAATCTTCAACCCTGAATTGTAGGGGGGGGGATAAGTAATTATAATGATTTGTTTGCAAAAAAATAATGTCATTACGAAAAAAAACGTACGAAACGAACTTCTGGGCAAACACTTATACGTCCTTAAAGGTGGGTTTCCACCAAACGAAACTTTGGAGCATCTAGCGGCATCGAACGCTATCTAGTTCTCTCTAGCGCTTGTTCACAGCCGGCAAAGGAATGCACAAAGAAATATCTTTTAACACAACAAACATGCCATGTGCCTTCTGAAAATTGAATAATAATTTAGTACGTCGTCGTGCACCTGGAAGCAAGCTGTAAATATTAACGATATTAATGACCTAGATGGCGCCACGGTAGAATATACCCTGGCGCCATCTAGGAACAGTAATATTGTTAACCTTTACAGCTTGCTGCTAGGTGCACGAGGATGTCCCAAATTTTTACTCAGTAAATTAAGGAGCATGTGGCTTGTAGGATGACAGGAAAGATATGGACAAAAAGATGACTTTGTGCAATCCTTTGCCTGCTGAGAGAGAGAGAACTCGAGAAGGCTAGATGCTGCAGACTTTAATTTGGTGCCGGCAACCCGCCTTTAACCCGAGCCAGCAGACAGTAAAATGTACTTACCTTACACCGGAAATTACGCTCAATTACGCTCAATGAGTTTTTTTTTATATGTAGTCGAAACGATATTGATTTTTAGATTATAACAAAATTCTCTGCAGGGCACGATCGTACGGATGCATAGCATCCAGTTAATTCTAGCCCTTTTGTACTATTCTAACTATATCCCAATAGTGTTTTGTTTTCCAAGATGCAGGCAACAGGATGAAAAAAAAAACGTCAATATGGACCATAATTCGTAACTTGGGGCATTGATGCCGTTTTCTTTTTTTGCTTGTTTGTTTGTTTTTATCTAAAATTCAATCAGTTTAGAATACTGAACACTGCACCCATTGAGCTCATCAGGACGCACCATTTCCGGTGTGAGTTAGTACTTCCTGCTAGCTAAGGTCAAAAGGCCATACATGTCCTCTCACTGTTTTCGTGAATCACGCGTAAATAGCTTTTACAGCTTAAATGTGTTTGTGATTCGAGCAAATCCGTCTCACACGGTGGTAAAAGAAGAAAAATAAATGTGTTTGCAACAAATACGCACGTTTGACCTATAAAGTATACACACGAAAGCCGAAGTTGATGCAAATGTTCTTCAGTATGTTCTAAGTACTTCCCATGACGCTTGTTTCTGGTATATGTTTTTAGAATGGATTTACAGGTTTTTGTATAAATTAGTAAACAAGCACCAAATATGGTCGACTATTAAAAATTGGCTTCGGCTTATTTGCAGGTGTGTACCTACGTATAAAACACTATCTGCAGTACTATAAGGGAATCAATTAAAGTAAAATTCTTCGTATATAAAACTACTAAAATTATGTGTAAAATTGCTTTGTCGAAGTCATGTTGATTTTTTCAGCTTTCCTAATAACATGTAACAAACGGGATAGTTATTTCAATCATTTTCAGTGTTTTCATACAGGACTATGGGTCTTTCGAACAGCTTTCAATAATATGAAGGAAATGGAACAAATTATACGGTATAGTTCAAATATCTAAAGCTTCTCACTATTTATACAGTTAGCTTAAGTTTGTCGCAATAGCAGCGGGGCTGGCAAGGATCGAGAGATCGCTAACAACCAGCCACAATTGTACGCAATTTTTTTGGAAAATTAACGTCTTTAAAGGATAAGAAATCAGTTAAACTGAATTGAATTTCAACAATAGAGTTTAAATAAAAAGCAATGGCCGGGAATGCAGAACAGACGGAGGGAGGGGGGGGGGGGCGCCAAGGTTAGACCTGCCAGGGACACATTGGTCCCCAATGGCATCGCCAAACGTGTAGGTTTTTCAGGGGAAGGACGGCCAAGGTGCACAACAAGGGAATGTTAATACAGGGTGCTCCACAAAAAACTGACGACCCAACTTTTTCTAAGTCCAACTTTTCTAGTTAGCATTCCTCATAACCAGAAGAGGACAGAAATTAAATCTAATGAAACAGGAAGAGTCTGTCCTCTCCTGGTTCTGAGGGGTGCTAACTAGAAAAGTTGGACTTAGAAAAGATTGGGTCGCCAGTTTCTTGTGGACCACCCTGTATAGTGAGGCAAAAAGCAAATGCATCCACATAATGGGATTTGTCGAACCGAATGGTGGAAATAAACATATACAAATTTAAAACAATAAACAAAAATTGGTGCAAAAGAACTTGGTGCAAATACCATCGAGTGGAACCTTCCTATGTTCAAGCAGCAAGTGTCACCAGGGATACTGATGAAGACTCACTGGATGCAACTACATCACTGATCAGCCCTGTAAATACATTACCTTAAAAAATGCAATGCAGCTACATGGGATCCATCACAGCAAGTATACCCGACGATGCAGAGAAAAACTCGCTAGCAGTAGGTTTCAAAATCTCAAGTTGAGATAGAAACATAAGAGTTTGGGGTGACCCAAGTGCGCGCAATTAAAATGGTATGTTTGTTCAACAAATCTACTGCCCAGAGAGTTTTAATCACCACCAAACATCTGAAGCACAGATGTACCGAATCTGTTCGTGAAGATGCCAACACGCTTTCACGAAAAAGAACTAAACACTAGCAAAAATAACTGAGAACCAGCTGTATCACTTCACCAGCTGTTCGAAACACCCGCAGTCTTAGCTGCGAAGGTATTGAAAATGACGCAAATAACTGTCCTGTGTAATACATTTCGCTAGGAAAACCTGATAAAACCGCTATAACTCCGACATAGTGTTCGTTTTAAAAGATACACAAACAATGTTTCAGACTGGATGGCTGCTTATCCTGACTGTGGTGAATTATAAAGCAAATTTACATACAATTTTTAGTACTTTTATACAAAGCAACCTCCATAATAAAACATTGATTCATTCAACCTGCAAATAGTGTGTTATAGTATGTAGGTGTAGCACCTGCAAATAAGCACATTCTAAAATTATGGGTTTTCAAAAGAATATCTGTGGAGAATACAAGCTAATGACAGAATGTTCCTCCCTGCAGTTCACTAACTACACTAGATGGCTCTTTGATGCATATCATCTATAATTTCAGACTCCTTAGAAACAAGTCTGAGCTCATATTCGACATCGTGTTTTTATAGAGATGACATACCTCTTTGGAACTTGGAACTCTGTGCCAACTGAGGTCGTCGCTGCCCCTAACCTGAATTCTTCCAAGTCTCGTCTGTGGCTGGGGCGGGTGGGTTGGGTGCATTCGCTGTAGCCTTTGGCTGTCCAACGACACTTTATATGCTATTCTATTCTACTCTGCTGTTCTATTCTAATATACAGTATGTCGCATAAGTCCTGAACCAGGTAGGCCTATACAGTGTGTTTGGAAATTGGTGTCAAACATTTTCAGGGCTGAATTCTACCATGAAATAAGTAAAAATGTTCCTAATAAACATGGGTCCAATTCTGCTTCGTTTTGGAATTAGACCTTGCCGAAGGTCTAAACTTTCAACATTATTACAGTCGTGGTAGACGGAATCACGAATTCCAAACATAATGAACACTGATTTATTAAATAAACAGTAATGATAATAAAAACTCTCTGGAAAGTCCTCCCTTCCAGAATGTTATAACGTTTAGTAACGTGGAAAAAAACCCATTTCTTTGCATTTGAATACAACCAAAAAATAAACATTTAAGAGACTGTACACAAATGACGTCACCTAAATTTGCCCTTTTTTACTGCCATCCCCATGTTACATCTCCCTAGAAAATTGCAACTCTGCAGAAAATGAAGTCATATCAACACCGCCTCCCCTCCCCCCTTCCCTCCCTTGTTTCCGATGAAGCGGAAGACAACTGTTAACCCCTCTTTTTACCTCGGTTGGTAGTCTGATTATCTGTGACATCACAAAATTAGGGACTTCCCCCCGCCTTTTCACACTGGCAAACTGTGTGATT